>JAPMOQ010051059.1:267942-308769 GCA_026543055.1 Argiope trifasciata
GCAAGAAATATTTAAAACTCGTAATATATATATTTTATATTTAAAAATAAGGCTTAAGTCTAAAACCTTATATTTGAAACAAATCATTAATCTAGAAAGAAGTCTATTTTCTACAAGTGTAACAGATTTTGGCATATTTATGGCCCCAATATTCATATGAGCATAAACATATTATTCTGGAGGTATAATCTTCTGATATCTCATAATAGACATTTTGGCATTAAAACGATGCATCGCAGAGCATTTCGTGCATTGGCAACAACATCAAATTAGCCTTCAAGATCAATGAGAACTTGGAATAAGTGAAGGAAATTTTATTAGAGGTTAGAGAGCTGATGGGATTTCTATATTCATTGTTTTTATTTGATATAATGTAACCCACTGGTACATTTTGTGTACCAACATATGTGCAGAAGGTAAAATGCATTTTGTGGCTGGGATGCATTCATATCTGATTACTACTATATGATTGAGGATCCATTTTGAAAAACTAATTCTAGTTGTTGAAGGAATTGGAAATGTAATGTTTTAGTTTCTTTTTTAATTAAGTTAACTTTTAACTACCTAATAAAATGTATATGACAATTGATTTTAAACTATTATCGATTATAGGACTCTTTGATTGAATGTAGAGTTTTCCTTTATTGATATATGGCTTCACCTCCTCAGTTACTGTCTTCCATCAATTCTTATACTGATAGAATGATTTGAAAAATCTACATCAGCTATTATCAAAGGCAGCTCATAACGTGTATGGCTAGTCATGATTTACCTTTCATTTAATTCAATATTTTTTATCTGTTTATATGTGTAATACATAATAAGTTTTATTAAGTAATAATACAAAAAAATGTAAAAAATCTCCCATTAAGATTTTTTTTAAAAATTGAAGGGAAAATATTTCCATTGTATAAAATCCTAAAAAAAAATTAAAAAAATCTTAGTTTTAAATACATGTTAAAAGAACTTTTTGAAATTGAATTTAAAATAGTGAATTGTTGCCTTTTACACCAACTACAGGTTAGTCTAAATCAGAAATTTTTTAAGGCCATTCAGAGTAAAAAGAGTTGAATGCTGATTAATTTCTAAAGAATGTAATGTTAAGAAAACTGAAGTTCACTAAAATGATGCTAGATCTTGAAGTTTGCTGAGACTGTAGATTGTATAATTTCGTAGCATTTAATGAAAGTAAAAAAAAAAGATTTTTCATGGTCTGTGTTTATTCTGACTGATCTATGTTTGCAAACACATACGCTCGTACACACACACACACACATATATATAATATAAAACAAATTCAAGAAAAAAAGTGACTTACTTGTATGAACCTATCATAAGAGCTCATTAGAGAATGCCTTGATTTCAAATAACTTAAAAAAAACTTTGTCTTAATTACTAATATATTTATTAAAAGATCTGTAGTTCCTTAAAAGAACAGAGTTTCCTGGAAAACTCTTCAACAGAAGATGAACTTTAAAATGTGCATGATTTGTTTCTTACTCTCGTCTTATACAGGTTGAATTCAGTGCTGTATATAGTAATTTTGTTCTTTTAAAGCCATGTTGAGTTGAATTCTATAATTAATTATTTTAATACATTAGAATATTAAAAGTCATTTTATATGATTGTGCCTTATTCCATTTGTCAGATAATTATCAGTAGAACATCTATTGTTGCAATTAAATGCATTTAATTGTGTCTAAAAAAACTTCATGTAATATTTATAATTAGTTTTCAAGATATTTATTATTTTAATCATGTTTGGGATTACATATATTAAAAATAAATAGAACATACTTTTAAATAAGGTTACTATGATTTAAAAAAAAGACCCTTAAAATATTTAACTACCAAGCTAAAAATATTAAAACATGAAGTTAAATTGAATTGCCTATGACTGCAAGATACCTAAATCTACCATCATTTCTCTCGCACTGCACTTCTTTTGTTAATTTAGTGGAACTTTTATTTCTTTTCCAAAAATGTTATTAAGGAAAATAATTTATTTCATTTGGAAAACAAATTTTGATTTATTGGCCTAATAAATAAAAACTGTATAATTCTGAAGTTTTACAATGCAGTGAATCTTCAACAATGTGAAATGGAGTAACAGTATTTTTTATGTTTAATTAGGCTTCCAAATAATAACATTATTTTAGGATATTGTTAGTGTCATGGTGTGGTTGAATTGATAGGTTATGACTCTTTCATCATATGAATGCAAAATATATTTAAATTTATTCATTTGGAATATTTTCAAGTAACTCAATTGGATTTTTTTTAAACTTGTAGGGCAAATTGCCTCAGAGACTCAAAGTAAATTTGTGAAAACAGTAGAAGAATTGGTGTCATTGGAACTGCTTTTAGCTGCTAAAGAAAAAGCAGAATATCTAAAAACTTGTAAACAGGTAAAATATTTTTAAAAATTATTTTATCATTTGATCGTCAGATATTATTTATATAATGTAATCCTTCCTTTTATTATACTTACAGAACTTATCATTATTCAGTATTATTTTATAATGAAATATCCTGTCTAAATATATAATATTTTTGTGTTTAGGATTCATTATTTATATTAGCTAATTTTTATTGTATGCATTTGTATAGGGGGATTATAATTTGCATGTATTTGGAATTGTATGCTTTTACTTTCTTATTTCTGTATTTGTGGAATGTATATTTAACAATTATTGTTTAATTGTTATATTCCATCAATATATTATCCTAATGAAATAAAAAAATATATATATGGAGTTTTCAAAGCCAAGAAATTATTTTAAAATTTCATGGTAACCATTTTAGAAATAATTTATTGAATTGCTAAATAAATAATTTACACAAACCAGTCTTCCCATGCATACCTGTTAGTATGAAATGTCTTGTTTGACCAATGTCTTACTGACCATACTGAATCTTTAAACGCCTAAGAAAAAAAATTGTTATAATCGTTTTTTTTTTTTAAAGCTCATCATAGATGCCAATTTTTATATAACTACATGTATTTATATATATATATATAATATGTTTTTTTTATTTCAATAATGAAAGTTTAAAAATATAATCTTATTAATTAGTAATGCTAGTAGAGCTGCATATTATTTCTAAACATTTTAAGGAAGTAGTTCCTTAAAATGAATATTTGTATAATGATATTTTAAAATCTAATTTCTAAAGTTTTATCCTAATTCAGCCCATGTTAAATTCATTCTAAAATGCTCTCTTATTTTCTGATCCTATTCCACTTTTTCTTTTAATTAATTCAGCTAAAGCTTCTAAAAAAAATGCTGAAATCAGCAGTTGACATTCTCCAAGTGAAGGGATAAAAAAATTGTCTGTCAAGTGAATTCTATTTAAAGGATCCCTATAATTCCCTTATCTAAATTCAATATATGGAGGATGTCCCCACCAGAATCTTACAGTATATATTCTTTCCCTTTTGCTCTATATTGTGGTCATTGCTTGTGTTTGTAAATGAATCATGCTTCCTGGAAAGAAATAAAATGAAGTTAAAAATTCAAAGCACCTTTTCTGTCTTCAGCCACATAACTGCTTTTCAACATTATATTTATATTTATGGTTTCTAAATGAGAAAAATCCATTTAGATAGTACATTAAAGAAAAACACATAAAATATTAAATGGATTTTGAGTTACTGTTTTCACATTGACAGATTTTGAGATAATCAGAGTTCATCAAGTTATTTGTTATTTTAAATAAGTGGCTGCCTGTATTTTGATAAGTTTTTCTGAAATATTGTTGTGTGCATAAAATGGAAGATGAGAGTCATAAATTCAAATTTTGCAACACGCAAATTTTGAGTTAGACATTCTACACATCGCTTTAGGGACAGTGGTAGTAAATTTGATTTAACATTCAACTTAATGTAAGACAAAGCTGAAAAGAATGATCGACTTGACATTCTACAAATTCTGCATTTTATAAACTTTCAATTAATTTTTCTATTGATATTAAAAAACAAAGAACATAAATATAAAAAAATATTCATAAAATATATTTCCCAGATTACCAGCAGATTTTTTTTGCTCAAGTTATATTACAGAAATATTATCACTAAGAAAGAAATATAACAAAGGATTTTAATAATTTCCGCTCCCACCTGATGCACTCAAATGCTGTTAAAAAGATTTTAAAAAATTATGAATACTGGTTTATTCAAACATATATTCTTTCCATAGTAAAAAATCTTTAATAATTTTTTAAAAAATTTTTAGTTCCTATACACACAATTTCAAAACCCCATATTGCAAAATTAACCTCCAAAATTAGAATATTATTAGCTTAAAAAGAATGAAAGGCAAGAAAAAATTAGAAAGTAACAAAAATTTAGACAATCTTATACCATTATTTTCAGAAAATTTAGCTGTGTTATTTTGGTAGTAATGCGCTAATTATGGACAAATTTGAATATTGATAATAATACTTTTAGTGTTACCATTCACTTGTATGATTCAATAGCAAAAAGTATCCTTGTGGCTGTTTTCTGTTGGAAAATGCTCTTAACAAAACTGTGTTACACATGTTTACTTTTCATATTCACAATTTAATTCTAATGTTGTTATTGCTTATTCACAAAATATTTCTATTATAAAAGCATTTTTAAAAATTTTTCCTGTTTTCTCAAAATTGCACATATATTACCTATTTGTCAAAATTTTAGTTTCAATATTGTATGCTAGAAACAGCAATTTTGTTGTGCAGTTAATGTTTTATTGTCTTTTAACGAACAAAGACAATATGTATGCACATTTCTAATACTTCATTTTATTTTCCAAGTCAGCAATGTATTAGATGCACGCATATAAAACACATTCATAGTTATTAATTTTAAATGCTTTTTTAATTATTTTTTAAGCTGAAAGATGAAGTCCAATGCAAGATTAATGGATTGATTAATACCTTGAAAGACAGAGAGTACGAGTTGTGTAATCAGATTGACCTGGAGTATGCTACTCGAGTGGAAAAAATTGATATTGATGTAATGGCTAAGTGTACTGACAAACTATTGAAGAAAAATAGTGGACCTGAGTAAGTATGCTTCCCTCTTAATGCCTCCTTAGCAAGAAATAAGATTTTTTAAATTAAAAATTTATATTATACTAAATCTCAAATTAAATAATTCTCTCTTCATGCTGATTTTATTTAGAAGCTGAAGGCCAAATTTGTTCACATTTTATTTATCTAATGTTCAAGTTTTTGAATTTTTAATGATATTATCTCTTTTTTCTAAAGTGATTTTTAGTGTTATTAAATTTTTTATTAGCTGGATGCACAAATTTGTTTCCCATTATCTTCAAGATAAAGGAGAATTTAATAAAAAAAAAAATTGAAATATGTTTAAGCAAACATCAGCACAATAAAAAAAAATGAATTTTTATTTGAATTATTTTTTATTATTTTTATGTTTTTATTATTAGTATTATAGTATCTTGTAATCATTTAGCTCAAGGTTTTAAAAAAAGTTCTGAATTCAACACTTCATGAAAGGAGTAAAGAATTTATTATATTCTGATTTTACAGAAGTGCTATGTTAAAATAGTTTTTGTATCGGCGGGGGGGATGTTTTGGCTAAAGAGAACAGACATTTAGGCTTAACAAAATATTTTATTCTTTATACTGTTACAGGAAGGGTTCAGTTTTTATCCATTATGGCAAATAAAGTATTTTTGGATTTCAACATGTGGATATCTTTGTAAAAAAAAAAAAAAAAAATTAAAAAATTACTTTTTATAGGAGGATGAATTAAAATTTTATATATAAAGTATTTTTTTTATTGTGTGAATTATATTTCTCTGATGCTTCTCATAGAAGAAGAAAAAAATGTCGTTTATATTACTTTATATCTGATTTATTGACTTTTATTTTTGAGCTATTGATTTTTTTAAAATTTTATATCATTACAAATACTAAATCCTGTTTAGCATTTTAAATTTTTGGAAATCAATTTTTGTTATCAAAATATTGATATTTTTTCTATAATAAAAAATTAATTAGATAAGATTAATTTCATTTCCAATTAAGTCGCATAGATTATTTAAATTTTATGAAAATTGCTATTTTTCTAATTTTATGTATTGAATGCAGTGATTTGTAATTCAATTGATATTGTGCAACATGGAATTTTTTAATCAATTTTTGTTCACTTTTGATGTACTAATTTTTAATTTTTTTTGTGTGTGTTTGTATTTTTAATTGTGGTATAATTCTTTAATATTTTCAATATATTATAATTATGCAAGCTATTAAAATGTAATTCCATTCAAGGGGCATCATCTTGTAATGGGTTTGTAAATAGAGGTTTATTGAATCAAAAGTGAGCATTGCAGGAACTCTTTCTCTCATTGACAATCATGTCTATACAATTTATAATGGCAAATAGGAATTTCATGAAAATGGTATTTGTTTCCAATTACAACTGCATTGAATAGACTGCTCTATTCATGAGTACTAGATGCACGCTTACAAATAGTGAATGTAAAATTTGGAGATCAATGAAAAAGTTTGCTTTGCATATGTTATTATTTTATAATATTTGCTACCGAAAATGTTTATCAATTTCTCTTTAAACAGTTCCTGCCTTTATTCTGTTGTACTGTCAATTAAAAATTTAATACTTTTACCAAATTTCAATTTTTTCAAGCAGTTGATTCTCTAATTTCAACATCAGATTAGCTTAATTATGATCTTATAATTGAATAACATAAAGTTGCAATATTTACAGTATCATGCTCATAAATAAAGCCTTTTTGTTTTTGTGATGTGTTTAATTATAATTTCACATTGGCCTTAATATGAAAATTAAAATAGTGTTTTTTTCAGATTATTTACATGATTTATTTCATTTCTTACAGAAAACTTCTTCGGAAATACAAACCAATCTTTATTTGTGATTATTCTGATCTGAGAGGAAAAATTAAAAATTTTGGATTTGTGGGTTATGATACTGAAGAGCCTTTATGTACAAGAGTCGCCCTTTCATTAGCATCGGCTTCCACAACTATGCCTATACCTGCAAGTATTGCCCTTCCATTAGCACCGGCTCCCACAACTATGCCTATACCTACAAGTGTTGCCCCTCCATTAGCAGCGGCTTCCACAACTATGCCTACACCTGCAAGTGTTGCCCCTCCATCAGCAGCGGTTTATACAGCTATGCCTATACCTACAAGTGTTGCCCCTCCTTTAGCAGCGGCTTCCACAGCTATGCCTATACCTCCAAAAGATGTAATTTACTTTTGTAGATGTCTTTATATTTGATTATTTAAGTTAATTAATATATATTGTGTATAAATTTAAGGAATGTTGCTGTTTTTGAAGTTTTTAACAAAAAGATAAATGTTGGTATTCAAATGTTTTATAATTCAATCAAAATTTCTTTTTTTACTATTTAACTCTTTGCAGTGCATTCATTGTTCCACTACATAGAACATCTGACTTTGCTTGATTTTAAAATTGTCAAATTCAAGTATAAGTAGAGGGGAAAATGTTTAAGATTTACTTTTAATCTTTTTTAATAATAGATTATTGTTAATATCAAGCTGATCCATAATTTTCAACTATGTAAAAACTTAGGAATTTTTCTAAGAATTTTGTTAATTTTTTCCAGTTAATTGTTAGAAATATACTTTGTTATTTTGTTAGTTGTATCTTGAACTATTTATTCTATCTATTTTTAAATTGTATGGAGAAAAAATTGATATAATCATTGGATAAAACTATGTATTCCTACAACTGGAACAAAACTCTGATTTTATTATTTGGTGACATACTATAGAAGAAATAGGAATACTATAGCTGGAAATAGAAGATCTGTATTTTCATTTCCTCTCCTCCTGTTTTCATGGAAAATTAGCTCAATTCAAGAAATAGTGTTTCAGAGGGTCAGCATTCTTGGAAATGTCCAACCTTTACTATGGACTTATAGATCTTTTGGTTTTATTTTTTTTAAAAAATAGTCTTGGTTATCTTAGAACACAGAGTTTCCTTTCTTTATTTTGAGTTTTGCTGACATTTGTATTATATAACTATGTAAATATTTTTAAAATTGTAATAATTATGGAAAATTGTCATAATTTGTAGAAGCCAAGAATGTTATGCTTAAAATTTTAACTTTAGCAGTGAAAGAAATGAAATCTTTCTAAAAACTAGAAATGCAGATTCATTGTTTAAAGTCATGTTATTTACTTAAAGTTTACTAGTGAAATGTATAATGTTTGTTTTGTATTAAGAAACAAGGGATTGATGTTTTCTGATCTGGTTTGAAAGACAAGTCTTCAAAGTCAATAATCCATCTGAGAGGCACCTGATATATGGAATGAGAAGCTTCCAATATAATAATTCTGCCCTCCCCCTACCAATGACAGAACATACTTTTTATAGGAGGACTTGTGCTGTGGCCAGTAATGGTCCTTAGAATTCAATCACAGTTCTTATCTTTGAATAGGCAGTGCAGCTGTTTATTTTTGCAGGATCTATTTTGATTAGATAGATTATCCTAAAAATTACATTTTTAATGGAACTTAAGTTTTATGAGATTTGACTCTTAAACTGATTTTTATGCATGATAAATAGAATAGATATAAAGTTTTGAAATAAAATGGCTTTTCTGTTTCACAATTTGATGCTTAATGCTTTTTTTTTTGGTGGGTGAATCTGGACATTTAAGATATTTAATAAAAAAAGAATTATTATTTGAACCAAACTATATGATTGCTAAAATCAGATAGTGAAAGAATATTTTTAAAAATTGTTTTTAATTTATTAACCTGTTTTCAATAAATTTGCCTTACAGTACTAATAAGGCAATTTTTTGAAACAAACTTTTTTCCATTGAATCCAGAAAAGTCTTTTAAGTTTGAGACATTTTTTTGTTGTTGTTGTTGAAAATAGTCTGATAAATATTAGTTCAAAAAGGCATTATTGAGTTATAATAGTGACAGTTCTTAAATGAAAAAACTTATTGAAATTTAATTAATAGTGGACATGCCTTTGAATGTGGTATTTTAGTATGTCATATCTTTCACAATTGTTGGCAACCTTATTTATAAACTTGTTATTAATATTACATAGCATTTCAAAATTATTTTCTAAACTTGTCTCTTTTCTCCCTTTAGAAAAATCCTAAAGTCATTTACATGAGAGCAGATTATTTGAATGGATTCCAACAGTTAGATGCAGGAGGTAATCCAATGGTAAGTTGAATTAATTTTAATATTTCAAGACCTAAAAAAATTATTGCAAGTATTTTTTTATGTATTTAAATTTTATTGCTTTAAGATCCCCCCCCCTTTTTTTTTTTACTTCTCCTTTATGATTTTTTGTCTGAAATAATATATAATATTAACTGTTTTGAAATGTAAAAAAATGTATTAAAATTTAATTATTTGTATATTAATTATTTGTATTATTGAATGTGGTATTTTATGAAAGATGGTTGTTTAGTTTTGGCATCCTCCTTTAAAAACTTGTTATAAATATAAAATAATAATTTAGTATTCTTATCTAGATTTGTCACTTTCTTTTTTCTCTTAAAAAATCAAATTAGTAATATGTTTCCAAAGATAAATGGAGATTATTTGAAAGAATTCTAGAATCTTGAAGGTAAAGCTGCATAATGTTCTCAAATAATAAACTGAATTATTTACTTTTTCATTACACACATTTCTTTTAATATATCAAGATCTAAAAACTCAATAACAACTACTCTGTTGACAACTCAGTGTTATGGCCATGCAGTAGTAAAACTGTTTTTATCATTTTAGTCATATAGCAATGAGTAATATAAGTTCTTTTATTTCGTCATAGAGGCTTGCTAAAATCCTTATAAAGTTGCAAAAAGTGTGTTTTTATGAAACTTTAATGTCCTTGCAGCACCACAAAATGTACTCATTTTTAATGATTTTTTTCAAAATCTTTTATTTTATATACCAAAAGGCAACTTTTCTGTGCTATTATAACAAATTAAAAATCAGCAGTTGATTATTTCTTTTTTAAAAAAAAACTTCAAAATGTTGAAAAAATTTCAATTTTATAAAACTTTATTGTTCTTGCAGCACCTTTAAACCTACTCCAATATTATTCATTTATAATTTGTTTTTACTTTAAAAGGCAATTTTTTTGCACTATTCCAAATTAAAATTCAAAATTTAATTTTTTTTGTTCCACTCAAGGGCACAATATGCATGCCTTTGAATGTGACATTTATATATTCTTGTGAAAAATTTGTCATTTATTCATAGCATCCACCTTCAGAAATTTGTTATAGATATAACAATTTAGGATTCTGATCTGGATTTGTCTCTTTCTTTTCTTTCTTTAGAAAAACCCTGAACTTCAAAAAATAAATGAATATTATTTGAAAAAATTCCAAATGTCTGATAGTAAAGCTGCAGAATCTTCTCAAAGAGTAAGCTGAATTATTTGCTTTTTTATTGCATGCATTTCTTTTATTTTAATATATCAAGATCTAAAAAATTGATTGCTGGTATTGTTGTATTTGAAATGTGCCTTTAATTTGCCATTTTTTGTCCATAATTTTATGATTGTAAGATTCCAATGCTTCATGATTTTATGTTTAAAACTTTAGAACTTTGTTATAGATTTAAACAATTCAAGATTCTTATCTGGATTTGTCACTTTCTTTTCTTTCTTTAGAAAAATCCTGAACTTCAGAAAATGAATGAAGAATTTTTGAAAGATGTCGAAATATTTGTTGGAAATGTTGCAGAATCTGCGCAAACAGTAAGCTGAATTATTTACTTTTTTATTACATGCATTTCTTTTATTTTAATATATCAAGACCTCAAAGATTAATTGCCGGTATTTTATTTTTTGATGTATTTGAAATTTATTGCTTTGAAAGTAATCTTTAATTTGCTATTTTTTGTCCATAATATTATGACTGTACGATTCCATTTCTTCATGATTTTATGTTTAAAATTGGAATTTCATAATTTAAATTTCCTGTTACATCCTAGAATGTTCCAATTCCATCACTTGCACTTTTAATGATAGTGTTTTTATATTTTATACCATAGTTATTTGTTAATTGATTTAATTTAGTTTGAATATATTATCATGCTTTTAATAAATTTATCTTACAAAACCAGGAATGCAGTTTTTTTCAAACCAACTTTTATGTATTGAATCTAGAAAAGTCATTAAGTTTGAGATTTTTTTTTTTTTTTTTTTTTTTTGTTGTTGTTGTTGTTGAAAATAGTCATTGAAAAAATAGTAATAATTTCTGATGCACTAGTATTTCTTGCCTGTTTTTGATTTAACTTAACTATTCTTTGTTGTTGTTTGCTCTGTCTTGCTTCATCAAAGTGCTTGTGATACTAATATCAATATTACCAATACCTATTTTCCTGTTAGAGAATTGATGTTTAGAACCTTTTATTTTACAACTTACATTTTTTTTAAATGCTAGTCAGCAATATTAAATAAACATCTAGCATCTTCTTTAAATCCTATGACGTTGAAATTAAACTTATTTGAGCAATTTTTGTTTTAGATTTCTATAAATTTCTGCATTTAACATGATAAACTTTTATAATTTTTGAAATTCTTTTGCTAGAAGCAACATTAATAAAACTTCTTGTCCATATTTGTTCTATTATAGGAACTTAAGTGTCACATATTTTGCTTACAGAAGGGCCCTTCCCTCAAGCAATTTTGAGGTTATGTCTAATATAACAATAGCATTGGATTTGTCAGTAGTGTGTTAAACTTCAAGCAAATCACTAAATTTCCTAAAATAGAACAATCCAATATTTGCCTTGTCTTCACTAATTTAGATTGAGCCATTTTTACTCACAGCAAAGCACAAACTAACTAATCAGTTGTACAATGGATGGAGGAGTAACAGAAATTCAACCGAACTCTACATAGCTACTGGTTTGAAACCAGCTCTGTCCTTGTCTCTGGATGCAGACAAATTTCTCCCTTATTTCAAAAACAGCTACGCTGATGAGAATTCAGTTTCATGCCAGTGCAATATCAAAACTGGTTTTATATTTTTATTCATATGGCAGTGTCTGACATTAGCTTTTTATTTCGTAATCGAGGTTTGCAAAAACTCTTATAAAGTTGCAAAAAGTGTGTTTTTAGGAAACTTTAATGTCCTTGCAGCACCTCTATATTTACTCTAATATTTTTAATAATTTTTATTTATCTTATCTATTCCAAAAGGCAACTTTTCCATGCTATTACACATTAAAAATCAAAAGCTGATTATTTCTTTTAAAAAAAACTTCATAATGTAGCAAAAATTTCAATTTTATGAAATGTTATTATCCTTGCAGCATCTCAAAACCTTTCTCTTATATTATTCATTTATAATTTACTTTTCCTCCAGAAAACAATTTTTCTGCACTATTTCAATGTGATATTTATATATTCTTGTGAAAGATTGTCAATTAGTTGTAGCATCCTCCTTTAGAAATTTGTTATAGATATAAACAATTGAGGATTCTTATCTGGATTTATCTCTTCCTTTTCTTTCTTTAGAAAAATCCTGATGGTATGAAAGAATCCCAGAAGTTTGATGGTAATGTTGCAGAATCTTCTCAAACAGTAAGCTGAATTATTTATTTACTCTTTTAATTACATGCTTATCTTTTATTTTAATATAATAAGATCTAAAAAATTGATTGTTGATATTTTATTCTTTGATGTATTTGAAATTTATTGCTTTGAAATTATGTCTTTAATTTGCCATTTTTTGTCCATAATTTTATGATTGTATGGTTCCAATGCTTCATGATTTTATGTTTAAAACTTTAGAAATTTGTTATAGATTTAAACAATTCAAGATTCTTATCTGGATTTGTCACTTTCTTTTCTTTCTTTAGAAAAATCCTGAACTTCAGAAAATGAATGAAGAATTTTTGAAAGATGTCGAAATGTTTGTTGGAAATGTTGCAGAATCTGCTCAAACAGTAAGCTGAATTACTTTTTTATTACATGCTTACCTTTTATTTTAATATAACAAGATCTAAAAAATTGATTGCTTTTATTTTATTCTTTGATGTATTTGAAATTTTTTGTTTTGAGATTTCCTTCCACTTAGGATTCTTATCAGAATTTGTCACTTTCTTTTCTTTCTTTAGAAAAATCCTGAACAAAAAATAAATGGAGATAAGTTTGATGGTAAAGCTGCAGATCATACTGAAGCAGTAAGCTGAATTATTTACTTTTTTATTGCATGCTTTTTTCTTATTTTAATATTTCAATACCTAAAAAATTATATTTTAATCTTTGATGTGTTTAGAATTTATTGATTTGAGATTTGCTTTTAACATGTCATTATTTACCCCCTCCCCACTTTCATAATTTTATATCTTAACACTAGAATTTTATGTGTTTTTTTATTTATTTCTCTGCCAATTCCTAGAATTTTGAATTTTTAACACTTGTATTTTTATTGATGTAGTTTTAGGTCTTAATTAAATGTTAATTGATTTAATTTAGTTTGCATTTATTATCCTGTTTGCGAATAATGTAATTTTTTTCTAACCAACTGGTTAATTTAAGTTTGAGACATATCTCTTTTGTCCTTGAAAATAGTCTTAATATTTATTAAGAAAGGCATAATTAAATTACAGTTATAACATCTCTTAGCTGCAAAAAATGTATCGAAATTTAATTAATAGTGAACAATATACTAGCCTTTGAATGTGGTATTTACATACATCATGTTAATCTTTCATGATTATTGTTTAGTCCTTGCAGCTTCACTTAGAAACTTGTTATAAATATGATATAATGATTCAGAATTCTTATCTAGATTCGTCACTTTCTTTTCTCTCTTTAGAAAAATCCTGAACTTCAGAAAATAAATGGAGTAACTGGAGATTGTTTGAACACATTCCAAATGTTTGATGGTAAAGTGGCAGATAATACTCAAATGGTAAGCTGAATTATTTACTTTTTTATTTCATGTCTTTCTTTTATTTTAATATCTTAAAACCCAAATAAGTTATTGCAGATATTGTATTCATTGATGTATTTGAAATTTGTCTTAAAAAATTTTTTGCCCCCCCCCCTTCCCTGCCATTCATAACTTTGTCTAACACTAGTTACTTTTTTTTTTAACACTTAGTTTAATTTTGAAAGAGTTTTACTATTTTAAATCTTAATTATAGTTTTAATTTTTTTACTTTTTTTTATGTGTTAAGTTAATTTGAATCTACTTGAGTTACATAGTTATTTTGAGAAAACAAGTTGTTTACAATATTGTATAATATTTTGATAGGAAATATGAAGAAATTCAGAAATAGATACTAATTAAAATAAATAATTCTACTTTTTACTTATTGAATAAAAATACCTATTTTATTTTGTTATTGTTGAATAAATTAATATCCAAAGTTTTTATTTGCAAATGTCTTTTTCGGATATAGATGAGCATGATTTGAATAGAAATCTTTGATTATACTGTAATAAGTCTTATATATATATATATATAGTTGGGCAGGATAAGTTTATTTCTAGATTTCATATTTGCTTACTTTATTCTCCTCTTAGCAAACAACTGAAATGAAATTGGATAAAAAAGATTTAAATGAAAGGAGTTGTGAAGACAGAATTTCGGATCTCCTTAATATTGTAAGCTAATTATGTATATATATTTTTTGTAGATACATTCTTTCTTCTGATTATGTAGTAATTAATTTTTTAATATAAAAAAATTCTTTTTTTTTTTTTGTATGAGATATTTGAAATTAATTCAACTGAAATTTGCTGTTGATGTATAATACAAAAAAAAAAAAATCTATTATAGTAGTTTTCTTACTAATTTGGTGTTATATCATTTTTTATATATTTTTATTTCTTTTATATTAAGGAAACACATTTAGAAATAATAAATTCATTAATAATTTTTATTTTTCTATAAATGTGAAAACAAAAAAGATTAAATGAGACTTTATTTTTCTGAAAAGTGTACAATTTGCAAATATTAAAGATTTGTAGTAAAATGAATTTTAAAGATTATTGGGATGGAACTTTAGTTGCAAATTATTAGTTTTCATTTGATAGCTATTTAAATTTTGATGACGTTAGAATGTATGAAGCTATAGAAAGTTGAAATTATAATTGAACTCTGTACAAAAAAACTTTCAAAACAGAAAATTAGTTAATATTTCTGGATTCGATTCAGTAGCATGACAAAAAAATAGGTTTAATGTCCATGAAAGAGTAGTGCTGACAGGAATATATGTTGGAAAAATGGTAGCTTATTACTCAAATTTATATCAATTTATATAATTTAAAATATATGTCCTCTCCTCCCCCCCACTTTTGAGGCATTTTGAAAATCTTTAAAAATGTCTCCCCTTTAAATTGCTAAAGACATTTTTGTGAATTTGATTTATTTTGTTCTTAAGATGAGGGGTGTTTTTAATGGTAATTTTCCATTCTTAAACTATCTTTTATATAATATTTTTCTCATTTTAATCTTTATGAATTTAGTAATGTACCTAAATAGTGATAGAATACCTGGAAATGGTATTAATGCCAAACATAAGTATTTATTTAGGTGGGATGATTTTTTCTTATGATGAGTTTATATTGAATGATTAAGTCTAATGGTAGATATTTCTTTGATCAGATTGCTTCCCAGTTACCTGAATACTGAAAGACCTTTTCTAAAACTTTTGCTGTATTAAAATATTAGAAAAATCTTGCTTCCACAGTTGATATTTATATTTTTATGTACTTCAGAATTACTGCTCCTATTTTTCTCTCTTGCATCTGAAATTGATAATTATATTTTAAGTTTTTTTCGTTGTATTTATCTAACATAATAATTAAAATTTGCTACATACTTAAATCTATCATTCAAAATTTTACTAATAAAAATATTTTCCTTATATTGAGTTTATTTTAGAGTGTAGATTTTGATTTTAAATCGATTCAATTTTGTCTACAAAATGCATTGCGAGTATTTTGAACACTTTAAAAATTTTTCACTTAAAATAAAATGTGTTGTATTAAAGTGAAAGTATGATAAATATCTAATAGAAACAAGGTTTTTTTCCCCCAAAAAAAGTGTGCATGTAGGTGTTGTAAAAAAATTAATATTCTCTACTTTTAATGTTTAATTTAAAATTCATTATTAATCATTAGTTGTTTTCTTAAATTCACTACTCTATTGTTCCAAGCATAGGAAATTCAATGATAATTTAGTCCAGAAAGTATTAAAACTAGTATATTTACAACTATAAAACACAAGTGTATTTTTAAATTATATGCACGTTAAGGGGCAAAAATTGATTATTAATATGATTTGTATAATGCTAAATTAAAAGATATAAAATTCTATTTGCAATATCTTAAATTTCAACATTACTGACCTAATTTTTTAGTTTTTTTCTCAAATTCTGTTGAATAATTTATATTTATTTGTTTTTCAATTTTAGGGAAAAAATATTACTTCTATGCAACAACTTCTACAAACAGCCATTCGGGTAAGGGAAATATTTTTTAATATTTTCCAAATATAAGTCTTGCAAGTTTTTTTTTTTTGTTGTTGTTGTTAAGTATTAAATTATTTGAAAATAAGTAATAAGAAAGAATTTTAATTTGAGCTCTCTTTGTTTCTACTATAGCAAAACAGATTAAATATGTATTTTGCATATAAAGCTCAAATTTCTCCAGCATGTTTAGAACGTGTAAAGCTCCAATATGAAATTTTGTTGATACAATAAAAGATGAATTTTTTTTTTTTTTGAATTAATTTGTTAAATGATTTTCCTTCCTTTTATTTTTCTGTGTAAGAAAGGGGATAAGTTCTGAAGTAGATAAATTGGTTCAAAATTGTTCTTCCTAATTAATATGGAACATGGGGAAAAAACATTATTAAAAACTTTTGAAATTAATTTTAACAGATTAGCAGGCTGTATATTTTTCATTAGGAATCAAAAGGTTAGATTGGTTAAGGCATCATTGTTTAATTTTTATCAAAATGTTATGCCTATTATTGAAGACTGCAAAATGTTCTTGTATCTAATGTCTTTCAAATTTCTAAAGTATTGTTAGTGTTTCATTTTTTGTATTTATCGTTGTTTTGCATTATAATTAGGAAGTATAAATGATATAACAATCTACATGAATTATATACTTTATTGGGATTCTTATTGCTACTAAACTGTCGTACTTATACATCTTGTGTATACCTGATCTTTGATATATTTGTCTAGGGAACTATTGACTTGTCCTCTATGTTTGTAAAGCATGATCAAAATTTTAGCTTAAAATCACCTTCCACATTTCATATACATGTTAGACATCATTCTTATTACGGGTCAGGTGCTATTTTCTAAACTGTTAGAGATAGCTTATAAGTCCACTTGGGAAAAGGCTTTAAATGACGAGAAGAATTATATTTTAAATGGTTTGTGTCAATAAATATATTTCGGTAAAATGTACAGATTTTAACTTTTACAGTCCCCTGGTCTGGAACAGTTTTATTTTTTTTAAATGTTAAAGCCTCCAGAATATTTTATTAAATATATGTTTGATTGAAGGATCATATAAAAAGTTAATATCATATGTATTTATAAACTCCATCATTTTATAATTCTTTCCAGTATTTAAAGCATTTTTTCACTCCAAACTGTATTTCAGCTCTTGCAATTTAATGTCCTTTGTCAAGTTAAATATCCATGATAAAGGTGGGCATCTTGTATGTAGAATATTAAAAAGTCTACCTCTGCATGAAAAGTAATAATCTTACAGAAGCATTTAAAGTTTCATTAATTATCTTATCTAGCATAAGGTGGCAGAATATAGGTTTAACTGTAAGAATACATTAGCTACTCTTTTTAGCAGTTAAACATAAAACTGAAATTGTAAAATTATCTGTAAAAAAAAGGTGACATGAATTCTTCCAATCAAAAACTATGTTAAGCTCTGTAAGCCATTTAATCATTTTACATTAGACTACTATTCCGTGAAATCTATATCAGATGGTTTTTATATCAATGTTTAAATTTTGAATTTTTTCTTCAACTCAGGAACAAAAGTTGGCAGAGCTTGGAGCAAACCAGAATAGAAGAGAATGTCCAAAACATCCTGAGCCGAAATTTAATGTTAACATTCAAGGTGAAAGAAGAGAATGTCCAAAACATGCTGAGCCGAAATTTACTGTTACTTTTCAAGGCGAAAGAAGAGAATGCCCAAAACATGCTGAGCCAAAATTTAATGATTCCTTTGTAGGCGGAGAAAGAGTATGTCCAAAACCTGCTGATCCAAAAAATAAAGATACCTCTAGCGGCTCATCGGTATGCAAATTTATTATTACAAATTTATTGCTTATATTTGTAAGAATATTTGAGTATCCTACTTAGAATTGGAATTATTTTGAATATAAATGTTATTGAATTGTGCATATTCATAAATATTTTTCTTTTTAAGTAATATCTAAACTTTTGTTATTAATTTTTGCATTTAGCATTTATTTGTTTGTGTTCTAAAATCAGAACACACTATCTTATTAAAAAATTTCACAAGAAATAAAGTTTTAGGTGTTTTTTTTTAATCTTTGTACATTTTTATTTGTAATGACATCAGGGGGTGTGACAACATGAAAATTGCTTAAATTTGCAAACCATATAAACTCTTTGAAAGTGCTGAGTTTAAAAAAAATTGTTTAATTTTCTTGAAGTGCAAGAAAAAGTTTTTGATGGATGATAACATATATTAAATTGACTTTTTCATACTCTCTTCAACAGTGTTCTTTAATTGTTTTTTAAAGTATTTGAAGGGTTATCCCAAAGAGACAATATACAAAGTAGTACTATATCATACTAGTTGTAACTCAAAAATACTTTTGAATTTCATTGAAATTAAAATATGGTAAAAAATTTGTTTTCTTTATGGCCAATTAATGTATATTAAAGAAAGTATGCAGTTTGGTCCAGTCAGCAGAAAATAAGAATATAGCAGGATGAATTTGATGAGCCAAAAAGATATATTCAGTATGGGAACAGCTGCTCTAAAAAACTTTTGCTGAGAAACTTCTTTTCATTGCATATTCTATCATAGTTCTCGCCAATATGACATTTAGGAGCAACCTCTTTAACAACTGGTTTCAAGGGTTGTATTATTTTGAATTTAGTACATTGCTGTGTACAATTGCATTAGTCAAATATATAAAATCTAGCATGATGAAACTTAGCTTGAAATTTTAAACTTTCATTACCAAGATTTCTTTCACTTTCTTATGTTTTCATTAGTGTGAAAATTTTTTATTTATTGGACCAATCTTGACAAATTTTGGTTTTTATATATAAGGGGGGTGGGATGAAAAAAAAAACCTTCTAGATCAGGTATTTGAAATTTTTAAAAAAGATAAGGAAGAAAAAGATTTTTTTAAATATCTATTCTTTAGGGTTTGGAATTTATCATTTTTGAGACGATTTTTGTTTTTTCTCTTTTCATAACTCTTACAGATACTCTTGTTTCGCAGTGAAATCTTTCTGTATATATAAAAAAGGGGTTGTCCTGATTGACAGAGCAACCTGCAGCCATTGAAGTTAATTTCATCAGGAAATTAAGAAAATAGCTGAAGAAAACTGGCTGAAAGAAACTGCCTTTTTAAAGATTAGCTCAATAAGAAAATGATGGAAATTTTTCTTTGTACGTCTTTAAACCTTGCAGATTTGTCACCTGATGATTTTTTTTAAAGAAAATTATCTGATGAATATGTTGAATGCATGGTATAAATGGCAAATTTTGTTCCTAAAAGGACAAACAATTGGTGTTGGTAGTGATGACGTGTAGCTTTCTCTTATGCTCCTTTGATTCGATATCATTTCATACCTATCATATCTACAATTATGACATGCTTTAGAAATTTTTCTTTTAAATTACTCATTTGATAAACCATAATGAATTTTAAAGGTGTCTCAAATTTTGAAAATTAGCATATAATTGCCCTGGATTTCATGAAAACTCTTCAATAATTTGAAAATTCTTGTGAAAACTTAAATATATATTCATCCTTTAGTGCTTGCCAGTCATCTCCAGAAGTATTCCAGAATGTCAGTTGGACAATAATTGTTTCTGCAACACAAAAATGCTGTATGATTGTAAAAAGTAACTATTACTAAAAAATATTATACTAGAAATAGTATGTTCGCAATTATTGTACAGTTGTAGGTAGTTTAATGCTTAAATTTGGTTAATTGAGAACAAATCGATTTCTGAAATATGATACCAATAGAAAAATTACAATTTAGTTTTAAAAGCAGTCTTTTCATTAAACCATTTCATCCAAAGTGTTTTTTAAAAAATATTGGAGCACATAGTAACTTTTTTCTCTTTAGAAATTTAAGATTATATAATTGATGATGGTTTTTAAAAAATCCTTTTTTTTTTCTCTCTACAGAAAAAGACATACTATTGTTCATTCATAATTTGACATATAAATAATTAATTTTGAAAATTGGCTATCATTTCTAAAATGAATATTTGATGCGTTATTACTCGTGTCTCTTGTAGCTTATATCAAGTTTCTACTCGCATTCCTTTAAATTAAACTTCTCTATATTTTTCTAAAATTAATTAAATAAATAATTAATAAAACCATTTTTTTTGTTTTAATTTTGAACTATAAAAAATTTCCTTAATATAATATTATTTAAAGACTCTTTCCAACATCTCAAAGTTTATTTTTCTTAACATTTCATTTTCCTTTCAAGTAACACAATTTGTATCCATTACGGAAAAAAATTCAAAGTGTTAAAAAAAAGGGAAACAGAAAAAAAGCATAGCATTGCTTCCAAAAAAATTGAACAGTAGATACTGACATATATATATTATTTTGTAAGTTAAAATTTTGTTGAATATCTTTTTGGCTAATTATCACTTGAAAAATTTTACTAATCAATTATCTCATATTGCATACCTAGTAGATGTTGCAATAAAAAAGTTTAAAATATTTGCAAAATTAAAAAAAATTATAGATCGAACTTTAAAAAAATAATAGCTTACCATGCTTATATATAAGCTATCCTTCATGTGAAAATGCATTCAAAAATTCATATTATTTATAAAATTGTGTAGCTAAAATTGTAGCCATTGCCATTTCAAAAAATAATTCATTTAATCATTTTTTTCTCTAATTTCAGGATGAAGATGGAATTGAGTTTATTAACAGAAGTGAAGTTGCTAATATTCCTTCTGGGTACACTCTCTATCCTCCTTTGCCACCCAAAGCACAGTCTTGGTTTGGTATGAGGCCCCCATGTATGGCTTCTTATTTGCCACTTCCAAGAGGTTTCATTTCAGAAGTAGGTTTAAAATCTGAAAGATCTGGTATTGTTGAAAATGAATCCTCTGGGCATTCAACAACATTGGAAAATGGCTCCACATCCTCTGGCTATAATACTGAAAATACATCCGTCAATGAGCAAAAACAAGAGTTTTCTGGTATTGGGTCCAATAGTGAAGATCCATCTGCAGTCCTTCTTGCATCTTTTGTTAAATATCTTAAGATGGATGATATAAACAAGTGGCTTGCTCCTAAGGAAAGCTCTGAGCACTTACTGTCTTCTGGAAATTATTGCATTTTCCGTGAGCCATTTGTTGATAAGAAAGATGTTGATTTATATGAATGGCTTCCTAAAAAAAATAAGATGGCAGTGAAATCCAATTAATTGTCACACTAGCACAATTCTATAATGTGCAAGAAATATTCTTTTGGATGTTTTTATGAATTTAACTTAACCCTTTCAGGGACCTTTTGTTTTTTATTTCTATGAAACCAAAGTTTAACTGTATATAAATTGATAAGGGATAAAAAACATTTTTGCTTATAGCCTTTATTTGGTCATCCTTTATTTTTAAGATCATCACCAATTTAAACTTATGGAAAAGTTATTTTGAAATGAGATGACCATCCCTGAAAGGTTTTATGTTATTATCAGAGAATTACTGATCTATTCCATACAAATATAAAATGCATTTTGTTGATACTTAAATCAAATGTTTCTATACAGTAAACTTTTGAAGCTTTTTGTTTTTATGTAGAAGTTTTTAGTAATCAAAACAAAATATTCTATTACTCATGCTAGGCATTTATTTTTATAATTAAATATTTGAATCTGGTGTTATTTTAGTTTCTTCATATTTGTTTTGAAGTATTGTGATGCAATTTCCATTTTTTTTTTCATTAAATTCTTGTTTTATTTTTAAAAAAATTATATTGATTATTTTAAGCCTTCATCATATATGCATCACTGATGTAGGCATCAGTAGTTGTAGTAGTAGTAGTAGAAGTAGCTATTAAATATGGTATTATTTTCATTTTTTTTTTTCCTTATATAAATTACAAATCATTTTATAAATTTATCTGAATATTATGATTAATTCCTTAACACAATTTTGTCATCATTGGTTTATTTTGTTTTAAGTAGTTGGTGTTATGTAGTGAGTGTGTTAAAGTTGTCCATACAATGTTTTCATCTTTCACTATCTAATCTGATGCTATCATCCCTTTTGTTACAAAAAAAAAAATGTATTCTGTAGACTTTTATTTAAATCATTTGTTCACAATGGAAGCATGAATCTGTTTTGCATGAAAGATAAATTGCTTTCAATATTCTTAGAATGTAGATAGTTTCATTGCTGTTTAAGGAATAACATGTAAAAATATTAATTAATGTTTCTTATTGAGGATATTTAGTTTAAATTCTGATTGCTTAGACAGTGTACAGTTTTTTTTTGGGGGGGGGAGGGATATTAAGGTTGTTTATTAATTTTAAATGTTAATGTTAATCTATTGTCTGCCTTCAGTATCTATTCATCTGTTTGTTTATTATTCAAAAATTGCCTTAAAATTTAGGACATGACTTTTCACAAACTATTTTTTCTCCTAAAAAAGTGGTGTCAATAATCAGTCAGGTGTCAAAAATCTTATAAATTTAAAAGGATTTTTTTAACAGTCTGTGCAGTTGAATAAATAGAGATAAAATTAATTTGAAGTGAAATATTAAGATTCTGAAGTTAAGTTTTATTTCTAATACAAACTGTAATGGTTCACAAGTAAATACATTATGATAATTTGGTTTGTATGGTTTCATTGGAAATGGATTAATTTTATAAATTGTATCTTAAATAATTTAAAGAATGGCTGTAAAAGTACTATTTCATTATAACTACAAATTCCTAAGAATAAGATCATATATAAAGTTAATGCTACAATGCTCCATTTTATTGTTTTTGCAGTTCATTCATAAGATGTTGGGAAAAGCGGTTTTATTGAAAATGGCATTTTAAAATTTGTGATTTAAGAGAATAGATTTTCTTTAAGATCATTACCTTCAAAGATTCCATGATTTTTCCTAAATTCTATCAATTTTATAGCATGTCTCATAATTTATTTAGTTTTGTTGCATTTGTTAATATGATTTTTATAATATAAAATTGTAATGTTTTGTCTTTGCAAGCAAATATGTATTTTTCTTGTGTTCAAACCAATTTGTAATTTATTCCAAATTGAGATTTCACTTATTTTTTGCCTTCCAATAGTGTATTTATTTTCTTTTTGTGAAAATTAAATTCATTTGAATAAAATTTGATTTTGAATTACCATTTGTTGCCTTTATTCTATATTAGAAAATATATATTTATTAATATACCATCAGAAGTTCTCACTTTTCGAAGGAAAAAAAAATCTTAAAACTGTAGCTTCTTTTAGAAAAAAACCAAGAGACATGTAATAGCCAATTTCTCAGGATCATCCTTGTACCCTGTAATCTTTTTGATTCTATTTTAATGTCTGCATTTTTCGAAGTTTGTAGGTTAAATTATAAGACCTTCCATTATGTTTTTAATTAAATATTCGTAAACAAAACATAACATAAAAAGCTTAATCAGCCAAAGTATTTTAATTACTTATGATATATGTTATTACTTTAAAATGCATTCCTTTTATAACAACTACAGTAATTAAATGCAGTATGTGTAGTATGTAAAGTTAGTTAATCAAGCATTTTTTCCAAAATGAGTAGGTTGTTTAGGATAATTTAAGACTAAAATTAATATACTGTATTGAATATCTGTAAATTATGCCCAAATGAAAAGAAGGCACAGAACATAACACTTTTGTATTATTATAATGATAAAATAGATTTTATGAATTCTTTCTCCACATTGAAGATGGGAATAGGAAACTTTAGTGTTAAAATTCCTGATTTAAGCAGTGTTGAACTGTTTCTTTCTGAAAAGTGACTTTAAAATGATATTTTTTTAAAGGACTGGAGATAGAGAATTTTAAAAGTGAAATCTTGTCATTGATATTTTTCAATGAGCTAAAAGTGGTATTAACTTATAACTTTGTATTCCCAGACTTTACTTTTGTTCTTGATTTTTTTTTAACTCTTGAATACTCTCGCTTTCTCTCTTACTTGGACTGCTCCTTAACATAAGGAATCAAACATTTATAAGATGATTACTAATTTACATGTTATTGCATTATTATAGTAGTAATAGATCCAAATATTAAATGAAAACATTGCAACAATTTCACAATAACTCAGTAACAAAAGTAATGATCGATTATTCAAACTCTATCCCAAACCTTGCTCCTTGGAGCAACTTCAATTGAAATTTGATTCGAATAAAGTCTAAAGCAGTATTTAGTTTGCTATTTTATCTGTTATTAATATATCCATAATCACATTATGCTTTATTCTCTTCGATTTTAATGAAAATTTATCAAACATTTCATTTCCTTGATACAGTGTGTTTGGAAAGATATTCTGTCATTGTTATCACTAGCTAATCACTTGCAAGGATCAGGCGAAAGATGCTATAAAAATTCTACATTCCTGCAATAAATATTTCGTAATTGCACGCCAGTGCTTGCAAGACGTTGGCTGCATTATCAATGATCCACAGTTTTCTTTTAAGTTTGGAAGAATTTGGCTTTAATACATGATAAAGTTGTGTAGATACTACAACTGCTAGCTCATATTTTATTTTGTAAGTTTTTTTTTCACAATATAGCAATTTGAATATTACTCAATTTGTAGGAAATCTTTGTTAGATGAAATTCTTCTAGATATATATTTAATTATTATTTAGTGTTAAAGGAAAACAATTTTAATAAATTTTTTTTTAAATTTTCTTTCTAAACTTTTATTTGGTTTGCAAAAAGGAATTATTTACTTAGAATTTGGTTAAAATTGGTTTCATGGTTGTTCAATTAAACCAATAAAATTTTAATGAATGTTTCCTTAAAAAGTTTAAAACTATTTATTGTAAATGTGTTTGATTATCTCAAAAGATTCTTCCGAAACTTTTCATTATGACTTTGTTTAAAGAAAGTGATGGCATCTGTTTTATAAATTCGCCCATTCAATGTTTTGTACATACAACATTGTCCACACCATGTACAGTGATAATTTTCAGAGTAAGCAAAACATTTTTTAATTATATTCTTTTATAAATGCATTGAAAAGAAAATGCATTTTAATTATTTCTTATTGATTTAACTTTATTTGAAATTTTCTTTTCTTTTTTAATTCACAACTAGTAAATGCTACGTGTATGAAATTAAAATTTAGTTCAGTTATTAGTTTCTATAGTCATTAAAATTAATTTATGTGAAATTTTAGAACAGCAATACATTACTAATAAAAATTATTACACTGATGTAAAAATAATCCCAACACTAGGAAGGAGCTGTGCTAGATTAACGAAATTTGGTAGGCGTGTTTATACATCTGAAAGATGACGTCGATTCAAATTTCGAGCTACGCGCGTAAGTGTGGCGCTAGTAGCGACACTATGAACATGCAAATGAGGTTTGCTTTAAATAAGCGCTGTAAGGCCCGTGATCGTTATTTACAGTTGAGATTTGACGTAGTGGGTTACTGTTAGGCAAGGATGCCTCTGAGAAGACGAAGAAGCCATTATCAACAGCTCACTGAGTTTGACCGAGGTCGTGTTTTATGGCTACGAGAAGGTGGGTTTTCTTTCCGCGATATTGCTGAAAGACTTGGCAGGAATGTATCCACTGTGCATGAGTATTGGCGGCAGTCGTCAAAGGAAGGTACTGCCTCAAGAAGACCAGGTTGCGGGCGGCCACGTGGTACTACTGAGAGGGAAGACCGCCGTATTCGGCGTATGGCTGTGGCTAGTCGTACTGCGTCTGCAGCTGAAATTCGAGTTGCAATTGGCACCACAGTGACACAACGAACTGTAACAAATCGGTTACTCCAACGACAGCTCCGAGCCAGACGCCCTGTACAGTGCATTCCACTGACTCCAAACCACTGCCGTTTTCGACGTGAGTGGTGTCAAGCTAGAGCTCATTGGAGAACGGAGTGGAGATCTGTTGTGTTTTCTGATGAAAGCCGGTTCTGCCTTGATCGCAGTGGTAGCCGTTTGTTGGTTAGAAGGAGGCCAGGTGAATGCCTGCTAGTGACCTGTCTGCGGCCTAGACACACAGGGCCTACTCCTGGAGTTTTGGTTTGGGGAGCAATTTCGTATGACAGCAGGAGCACTCTCGTGGTTATCCCACGCACCAAGACTGCAAATTTGTACGTCAGGTAAATCAAACCTGTTGTGCTGCCATTCATGAACAGCATTCAAGGGGGTGTTTTCCAACAGGATAACGCTCGTCCTCATACCGCTGTTGTAACCCAACATGCTCTACAGAGTGCCGACATGTTGCTTTGGCCTGCTAGATCACCAGATCTTTCTCCAATCGAGCATGTATGGGACATCATTGGACGACAAATCCAGCGTCATCCACAACCAGCATTAACCGTTCCTGCATTGGCCACCCAAGTGCAACAGACATGGAACTCTATCCCACAAACTGATATCCGACACCTGTACGACACAATGCATGCACGTTTGCATGCTGGCATTCAAAATTCTGGCGGTTACACCGGTTACTAATGTACCAACATTTCACATTTGAAATGGCTCTTCTCGCGAATGGCTCTTCCTGTGATTTTGAAACTTTAATCAATTAAATATGTTACCTAGACAAATGTATTCCTAAAATTTCATTACTGTACAATAATTTTTTCTTGGTGTTGGGATTTTTTTCCCATCAGTGTAGTTTGACTTTTTTTTATTTTAAAAATATCTAACAGCCTAAGAAAAGTAAGTATTTCTAATCTTCTTCTTCTTCTTCAGTGGCGCTTCAGCCCAGAGTGGGCCATGGCCTTCCACAGAATCGAATTCCAGGCAGCCCGCTTCTTGGATAGACTTCGCCAGTTATTTACTCTGAGAACTTTTAGATCTCTTTCTAGACACTCGATCCACCGGATCCTCGGTCTACCCCTTTTGCGTGTTCCAGATGGTTTACGTCGAAGATCTTTTTGGTGGTTCGGTCATCTTTCATTCTAATCAAGTTTCCTGCCCATTTTAGTCTTTGGATTGAGATAAATTTTATTATGTCAGGTTCTTTGTATAGATTGTAAAGTTCCAAGTTTGTTTTTCTTCTCCATGTGTCATTACATTTCACACCTCCTAAAATACTTCGCAATATCTTTCTTTCATAAACTGCCAAGATTTCTTTATCACTTTTTGTCATTGCCCACGTTTCAGCAGCATATGTTACTATGGGCCTTTTCAAAGTTTTGTAGAACAAAAATTTATTTTCCTGCTAATCAGACTAGATTTTAGATTTTTGTAAATTCCATGAAAACATCTGGTACCAGCAGTAACTCCGTTACGCACATCAGGTGTTACGTCATTAACAGTATACAATTCAGAACCCAGATAGGTGAAACTATTAACTACTACAAATTTGCAATCTCCTATTTCAAGTAAGGTGTCATTGAAACTGGCAGTCGTCATATACTTTGTTTTAGTTTGATTAATTAGAAGATGCATTTTCTTTGCCTCATTTACCAAGTAAAGGAAGGCCTGTTTGAGAGTCACTAGAGTCCGTGCGACAATGGCAATATCGTCAGCAAATGCAAAAATTTGCACAGATTTGTAGAAAATTGTTCCTCTGGTGTTAATTGCAGAGTCTTTAATAATCTTTTGGTGAGCAAGGTTGAAGAGTAGGCAAGCCAATGCATCTCCTTGTCTGAGACCGTTTGAAAAAGATATAGGTTCCGACAAATTGTTCTGCACCTTGACTCTCAGCTGAGTTTCATTTAGGGTGATTGCGACCAACTTAATGAGTTTTTCAGGTATATTGAACTCTGTCATTGACTGTAAGAGTAACTTTCTGTTCACTGAATCATAAGCTGTTCTGAAGTCAATGAACAAGTAGTGTGTTTTAATATCAAATTCTCTAGTTTTTTCCATAACTTGTCTCAGGTTAAAAATCTGTTCCACAGTTGATCTTCCCCTTCTAAATCCGCATTGGTAGTCGCCAATAAAGTTTTCGGTATACACAGCTAACCTGTTAAATAATATTGTAGAGAATAATTTATAGAAGGTACAGATCAAACTGATGCCTCTGTAGTTTGAGCATCCCAAAATATCGCCTTTTTTATGTATGGGGCAGATTATGCTCAGTTTCCAGTCTTCAGGTAGGACTTCACGAGTCCATACGTAATCAATAAGGTGGTAGATTTCTTCAGCATTTTTGAATGTTGTGTTTTTGATGAGTTCTGAGGGGATGAGATCCGGGCCTGGAGATTTGTTGTTCTTTAGTTTCTTGAATCTTTCCTTAACTTCCATTAAGGTAGGCTGCGGAACGAACTAATTATTAGCACCAGAGAGGGGGGGGGTGGCCAAAATATCATCTTGTGAGTTCCCATTCAGCAGTTCTCCAAAATATTCATTCCAACGGTGAACTTCCCTCCTATCATTCAAAATAACTATCTTTGTCTCTACAAGCAGTAACTCTAGGCTTGAACTCTTTCCGGCCGAGATTTATTTCACGAAAGAAATCTCTGCTTTCATTAGATCCTCGCAGATGTTCAACATCTTTGAAACGGTCTTCGTAGAAAATCCTCTTTTTAGCCCGATGTACCTTTTTCTCTACTCTTCTTGCTTGCTTGTAGTCTTCAACTGATCTTCTTGAATGTCTTTTTAGTAGCATGTTTTTATAAGCAGCCAATTTTGTTTGTGATGCTAACATACACTCCTGGTCAAACTAGTCATTAGATTTAAATTTTTTTGTTGTGCCCAGTATATCGTTAGCAGTATTTAAGATTGCATCCTTTAGTGCGCACCATTTAGTTTCCACACAATCCATTTCAGCAAGGTTTGTTGAGCAGAGAGCCTCACATCAGTTTGACTCAAGGCTGTTCTTGGTGGCCTCATCTTTTAATCTCTCGCAGTCAAATCGTTTAAGTCGCTTTCCCTTTAGCTTGCGAGCATTTGAAATTCTCGCTTTCAGTTTGGCAATTTCAAGAAAATGATCAGAATCGCAGTTTGCACCCCTAAAGGTTCGTACGTCTTGGATATCCGATCCATGTCGAGAATCAGTAAGTACATGGTCAATTTGGTTTCGCGTTTCTCCATCAGGGGGAACGTCAAGTCTCTTTATGAATTCTTTTGCGATCAAATAAAGTGCTGGATATGGTCATACCATTCTCAGTAGCAAAGTATATAAGGCGCTGACCGTTATCATTTGAACGCTCGTGTAAACTGTGTTTCCCAATCTTTGGCCTGAATTCATCTTTTCCTATTTTCGCGTTCGTATCTCCTAAAATGATCTTAACATCATGATTCGGGCAGCTTCTGTGGAGTATGCGAAGATCTTCATAGAATTGCTCTTTCTCTTCGTCCTTCTCCTGTGTTGGAGCATGAGCATTAATAATACTATAGTTGAAAAATCTTTCTCGGAATCGAATTTTACATAATCTAGATGATCTTGAGACAAAGTCGATCCCTAAGTGTTTCACCTTCTTACTCAAGAGGAACCTAGTTCCAAAAATGTGTTTCTTTTTCTCACAGCTGTAGTATACTGTATGGTTCTTTTTCTCAAAGATTCCTTCTCCTATCCATCTCATTTTCTGTATGGCGAGTAGGTCAATATTGTACTTGTCAAATTCTTCAATTAAGAATTGCAGTCCTTTACCAGAGTACAAAGTACGAACATTCCATGTACCGAAACGCAGAGTTCTTAGTCCAATTCCAAGTCGATTTCCTTTAGGCAGCCGGGTATTTTCTTCTTTAGATTTCGTAACAGTAGAGTTTTTACGGGTAGGGGAGTTAGCTCTACGCCCAACCCCATTTTAGTAGCCTCTTACGACATGCATTGGGATAAATTGGGACTATTCTTACCCCTTGGTTAGCACATGGTCACCGCTGGGTCACCCTTGTCACCACAAGGGGTTTCTAATTTTATTATCGAAAGAAAAAGTTAAGCCAACATTGTATATCAATTAATATTACAAATAATGTTTGTCTTAGTTATAAAATTTTTAATTAAATTATCTGTATTCAATGAATTTCTCAGAAGTTTAGATACACTATTATTATGTATTATTTTCATTCAAATCAATATAGTATTTAATCAATAAAAAATATAACTTGTTAAAATATTTTTCATTATTTTATTTTAGCATCGAAATCAGTAAAGAAAATCTTTTCCACTTCCATACGATATTTCTTATGCTTTATTATTATTATTAATTATACCTAGGAAACACCACTATTAATCTCAGTATTTGAAACAGTATTTTAAGAATTATGATGCTGATTTTGCAGATACACATCCAATTAAAATAATCTCAGAATTCGTTTTCCATTCTAAAAGCTTTTTATGCATTTGTAAATTAATGAATATGCAGCATTAATTGTATAATTAATTTGTAAATATGCATTTATAAATTAATTATACAAAAAGGAGGAAATAGTTTAGAATAGAATGCTTTTAAAGTACAATAATTCATGATGAACAACAGTAATAAAATAACCTAGTGCTATCCAAAATTTATTGCCGATGGCAAATCTTTCAGTGAGCACAAGACAATTTAATTTGCTACATTAACATTCCATTATTGAGACTAGGACGGGACTATGGTTGCGATATATTGCCAAGATAAATCAATATATCGTGATTTTATTACTTTTTATTTCAATAATAAATTATTTTCAATACAAAGTATTTTTTTTTAAAAGGATAAAATCTTAATGTGTATTTCAGTGCTGATTTCAAAAAATAAATTTATGCGATTTCAATCTACATCGAAAAGAGGATAAAAAGTAAATTTTATTTAAATCAATTGGAGAATAAAATAGAAACTAATCTTTCAGATTCTTATTCCTATAGGATATTTCTCTATTTATGCTGCCATCCTACTTTTATCATTTTTAATGTATCAACAATTATACACCGAAAAGTTTTGCAATTTATTTAAAACAATAAAAACAACACAATCTAAATCTTATACTTTTAATATTTATAATAAATATTTTTTTTAAAAAAAGATAAGTGAATTAGTTTTAATATGTATGATATAGAAGAAAATCATGCAAGTTGCAAAACTGTTTTAAATTTATTCTGTAATAAATGCAGTTATATACAAAAAAAAAAAAAAAATGAATTGACCCAAATAATCTTAAAACTTAAACTAAAACTAAAAATGAATGCCGGATAAATGACAGTTTAATTGCTTAGTATAAATTTGACAGAATTTTATAATAAAGGGTCAACCTCAATCTATTTAAATTTAACTTCATAACTTCATTAGAGAGAAATGAATATTTCTATAATTTCTTGTGCAAATCTAATATATATACATATATATATATATATATATATATATACATATATATACATATTATATATATATATATATATATATATATATATATATATATAGATTGTGTGTGTGTGTGTGTGTGTGAGAGAGAGAGAGAGAGAGAGTAGTTTTTGAAGCAGAGTCATCTCCGAAAACAAAGAATGTAGTTCAGTTTAGTTATATTAACGTCCCGTTGTAAAGCAATGCTAGGGCTATTTGGGACGGACCTCGTCATTTTGAACCACAGTCAGATGGCGAGAACGACATCTGAGCTGGCACCCCCCTCTCTACACCACAAAAGTGGGAGGATGTTTGGCCTGGCAGATTTAACGTGCAAGAGACCCCCTTACACGACGGTTCTTCGATGGAATCGAGTCTCGAACCTGCAATCCTCCGGTTCCGAAGTAGAGACCTTACCACCAGGCCACCACTACCCGAAAACAGAGACGAAGTTTTTGGATTTTTAAACCCATTTTATTTCCATTCTGAGAAGTACAAGCATCGCAGCACGCCGTTCACAGCAACATACAAGAGCAAATAAGCGTAAAAAACCGTAAGAATAATTTTCAGTGCTTTTGTTGCATTGACTAAATAGAAAAGAATGGAATGGAATCAAGAAATAAGAGAAATATTTTGGGACGACTTTGATATGATCTAAATTAAATTGAAAGTTTGGAAATAAATTAAGTTTAAATTAGATTTTATAATATTACATGCACGCGCGCGCACACACACATATATATATGTGTGTGGTGACATCTTAATAAGCCAGTAACAGCCGCTAGACACTAGCGTTCGCTTTTGTCGAATTCTGGTCGAAGTCTGGATTTCAAACCCAAACATCACAGGTTCGATCCTTGGCAGAATTCAACTTACGCATTGGCACCATTCGGCCAACATTTTCGCCACCTTGGTGACCTCGAAATATAAACATCCAAACAGCTGTAGTGGTTATGTCAACAATAGTCAAAGGTCTCATTATGGCACTCCCCTAGGATCATCTGTCAGACACTGTTTATTAAGCCATGTCAGCTATCAGACACGTGAAGTTTTTATAACTGGCCATCTTGAGATATACCATAGCAGTTTAAGATGAAACTGAAGATTTTGCGTTTGGTGCTTCTTGACTGTAATACAAAGTCAAAGTACTACAACCTTATTCTAATCGAATAAAGATTTGTGTCAAAACAATTCTTTGACATATTACAGTCAAGCAGCACCACACGCAAATTTGATATGGATTGTTTTGATAAAAATCCATGTCAAAACAACCTCAAATGACCATTACAGAAGTATAAAGAAGTATAGAAATTACCAAATGACCATTAAAGAAGTATAGAACAGAAGTATAGAGATTAAGAATTGAAAAAAGATTGTATTCTGAAAAATAAATTGCTTTCAAAGTATCAATAGGGATATTATTTCATCTAATTTCTCATTTATTGAAACAATATATAGCAGGTTTGGTGCTTATCTATATATTGACAATTATATAGATTTGTATTCGATTAAAACAAAAATTTGATGCAGATCAACAACAAGGCTATAAACAAGATAATGTATCGAAATTTAGTTATCTATCCTGTTATGAATTTCATTTTATCATATATCTAAGAAAATATGATATGACAGATTATAAATCCTTTTGAGTTAATTATAAAATTTGATACGATCTAAAATTCTGAAAATAAAATCATGTGGAATATTCCATTCATTAAAATCTTTTCATTTTTTTATTCATGGTGTCACGCAGATGGAAAGACAGATCACACGGTGACTTATTGCAATGAATCGAAACTAAGAATACATAGAAATTGGATACAAAAACAAAAAAATGACAAAATATAACTTAAATCTATATAAATAAAAATTAATGATTGTATGTCTCTTATGCGCTGCCGTTCCGCTCATCCGAAAGTGATGAAAATTTGAATACTTATTACTTGCACTTTCGGGATGGTTATAGGCATAATAAAATTATCCAATAAAAAAAATATTTTTGAATCTATTAGCCAAAGATTATTATTAAAATAACTCTCCAACTGGACACGACAGATTCAGTACAGAAACTAACTACAAGATAGAGATTCATATTTTGTAGATGTTGTACATGCTATGCAAGCCACTCTCTGAGGCATCAACATTATTAGAAAGTATTTGAGAAACCAATCCTATAGGACTGAAATTTTAATTAAAAAGTTAATAAAATTTTCGCTTTTTTTTTAAAAGTATATTCCGGAAATATTAGAGTATTCAAATTTTTGCATGATTTAAACTTTAAAAAAATTAATTCAATTATATCAACAAATTTAGGACATGAATATATTTTCTGTGTTTAATCAATTTTAAAAGAAAATATTTAAATAACATTTTCTAACGTTAAACTTGAGAATTCTGGACAAATTTTAAAACGAATCCCGAGGTATAGTAATTTCTTTCATTACCATTCTGAAAGAACACCAAGCTTTACAATTCTAAAAGAATGCACAAATCTAATATATAAAAATCAATGTTTGTTTGTAGATTGAAATAATAAAAGTAGAATAAATATTATTTATGCTTCTCCTTTAAATATCCTTCAATTTCATTAAATGTATTCATTGCCTACATGAAAATAAATATCATTCTTAACTAAACAAGGTAACTATTTCAAATTTCAAAAGATATTTCCAAGATTATTTCTTCTGCTGCAGCAACGCGCCCGATGCAAGCAACTTTATTATATAAATGAATTGAAACAGATTTATTTTTGTAAGCGATGCAATAATTGATGCCAAATCCCTTAGAGAAAAAAAGCAGATACATTTTTAGATACAATAAGATTGGGCTTCAAAATCTAAGTGTATCTATTTCCACTGAAGCACTTCAGCTGACAAGTCAGCCACCATCGCTCCCATGAACGACCATCAAACAATCTGGGGCACAGCTCGACATGCTTTATTCTAATCGAATAAAGATTTATGACTGGTATGTGCGCACCTTATTTGAAAAGGTACTGGATTTGACCCAACAATAGAGATCTTTATCAGCCAAAAAGACAGAAGGTATTCGAGAACATCCTTATCACTAACATTCTGAAAAATTTCTACTATGTATCGGATCACTTCAGAAGCGACAGTATTCAGATTCGATTGGGATTTCATGCTCATTTGTTGCCCTTAGAAAAATAACATGGTGTCCAGGAATCCAATCCCAATTGAACATATCACCCCATCTAACACTGTGTTCTTCTGAACTTCATTGGAAAAATGAACAAGGATCCTATCCTACTGACAGCGATTGAGGAATATGTTCTTCAGTTAAACTTGTTATTGAAATATCAAACATGTCTTTTGTTAAAATGAGGAAGTATGCTTTAAGGTTCTATGAAACATTAAACCTTTGATTCTAGCATAGGAAAGTCATTTTTCTGGGCTTTTTATGACTATAGAAGTCTTTAGAGCCTTTGATAAATTGACCGGTTGACTTTCCTCAGTGTAGTTTAGTTATATTAACGTTCCACTGTAAAGCACCGCTAGGGCTATTTTGGGACGGACCTCGTCATTTTGAGCCACGGTCAGATGAAAAGGTCGACACCTGAACTGGCACCCCCTCTCCACAACAGCGGGAGGACTTTTGGCCTGACAGATTCAACGTGCAAGAGACCCCCTCACATGACTGTTCTTCGGTGGAATCGAGTCTTTTCGGCCCTCCGGTTTCGAAGCCGAGACCTTACCACCAGGCCACCGCGGTCTTGACTTTCCTCAAGGAGAATGGCTAAAAAAGGGAACGAAAATGGGGAAAACTTCTGAAATTATGTACTTTATGGTATAGCATTCTTTATAAGCTGGACTGTAAGATTCGAATACCAGGAACAATCTCATGGTTAATAGTTGTAATAAAACGTTTCGAAGCAATTATTGGATCCACAGAAGATTCGAACAAAAAAGCTACTAGTGACTAAGAATGGAACTGATAAAAGGATTTTATTACCATTTAAGAGATGCTGAGAAATTCATTTCTCATTTTACATCACTTCTGTCATGTTAGATATCCATGAAGAATTTGGGTATATTTTAGCGTTATTTCTCCTAAGGAAATTCTTCCTTCCGCTGAAAACTAGTTCTGTAGTTCCTGGACGCCTTCAACAAACATCCGGAGCTTACGAGCTAATCCATTTTCATATAACACATTTAAAAAATCCAAAATGTTCACTTGAAATACTCACGCAAGACACAATACTTCGACTTCCAGAGCCGATCTATAACGGACCATGCAAAGTTTTATCCCAATCCCACAAAGTGACATAAATGGTCAAACACAAACTTAATCATGGCTAATCTTGAATGATAATCCGCAGCCTACAGACCATATTGTTTCAACAATATAAAATAAACTATTGATAGTCTCTGGATTGTTCCTTCAGTCGAATCATAACAATTTTTCAAGCTCATAAAGAAGCGTTGTGGCTGTGTTCATAACAAACATGGCAGCATGTCGGCAGTTTTTAAATATTTTTCCATTCTTAATCAGAGTTTGTAATCCTTATTTTCAAACTTGAGTCGTTGCTGACTACTTCTATTTTAATATCGATTTAAGTGACTTATTTTTCAAATATATACTATTACTATAAAGGTTTTCTGAGAATCGGAATTTTTTAACTGTTAAATCGAGATCTCACCCACCAGTATAGTAGATTTATGTTGATATAAACTGGCAACAACAGCTTTTTATAAAATCTCTGTAAACTCTTTTGAGATTGATACAATGAGCTTGGATAGGAGCCATCCCGTGTTCGAAGGCCGCCATAGTCGAGATCGGACACCTCCACGTATTGGCAGAGTTCGATCTCTTGACCGAGAGGTCGGAACACGAATATTTAAATGGGTATATCGACGTTATATCTGCATATTGGGCGATCAAGGCATTGGCAGACGTTCATTGGCCAGGCGTTTCTTCCAAGGCCGTGGTGAACTCAGAGTGGATGGAAATTGGTGGCTGAGAGCTATCATTCGCCGTCCACATGCAAATCCGAGAGGTGAACTCGACTTGCCCATAATTAAAAATTGCTGTTCACTGCTAAGGTTAACAGGATGTCTCAGTCTTAAACTGGAAGTCACAATAAAATGCTGTTTTAATTTATTTGTTGCAGTTTTTCTTAATTTTAATTCACATATAATATTTTTATAATGCTGTTAATACACAGCCATAACTTTTTGAATATGTTTTCTTCATTTTTGGATATTGGTTGGCAATATCTTCACTCTCTAGAACATTTTTTTCTATCTATTTAAAGTGATTTTTTTCCTGTCGGGAAAAAAAAAGACTTAGTGTAAGGAAAAGACAAAGATGAAATTCCATCCTCAATTATATTCACTGTTTCAAAAATGAAAATTTCTTATAAACAGATTCATGAAAATCTTAAGAATAAATTTTCTGACAGTTATAATACTTTTCACTTTCTATACAAGATGTTGAGAGCTTAAGAATTTGTTAATTTAAAATAACTCCAGGTAAATGTGTAGTAAAATAGTTCTTGTCTCAAATAATTACTTCCTAGGAAATCATAATTAAGAACTTCAAAATTATTTTGAAAATTTTATTGATAAATTTACATTTTATTTCGCATTTACAAACATACATCTACAAAAATTTATTCACAACACTAATTTTCTAAAAACATAGAAATTTACATTTATACATTCTATAAATTCCATATTTCTAAAAAACGCTCTTTGGTTGAATGCCTCCCTTCTCCATTGAATAGCATTTTACAGATTTTAAATAAAACATTTTGTCTTTGCATTATATCAGAATTTTGATACAACAGTTTTTGTTTTAGACCAAGAAAATTAAGACATGAGAGATTTTGGGTTCTTCGAGGAATTAATAATAAAATCTTATTTTAAAAATGCTAAAAGATAAGACAGCTTTTACAGTAAATAAATAATAAAAATATATTCTATAGCAGAATCTTTCCTTTACAGAAATCCAAAAACAATTATAGCAAAATTATATATTAATTCATAGAAATTACCAATTGTTTTTCAAGAAATTAAAAATTTTAGATTAAAGATGCCTTAAAAAATACAAAATAAATGAAAAAACCATTCCATTTTTATACCTGAAAATTTAATCTTAATCCGGTATCAATAATAATACATGAAAAGTTTAAAATAATATGTTGTAGAATTTAATATGAACAAAGAGAATAGCTTAAAGATACTGCAAATATGCTAAATGAATTTGATTAAATTTATTTGGCATATTAAAGAAAGAAGAAACCAATTTTACCTTAATTGCAACCCGCACCGCCTCCTCCTGACCAGCCAGGGATGCGATGTGCAGAGCGGTGTTGCCTTTCTGAAAAGAAACACACGGGTCAGAATCGTAGAATCGGATCCTGAGGTTTGGTTAGATTCAGAAAACCATTTTGATTTTGTGTGTTAGATTTAAGGATGCTGCATGGCAGGTTCAGAGCACTTTTTTTAAAAACTGCATCTATCCCAGGTAACACTATATTATACAATATTGTTTGAAATTATATGATATTAAACAGTATTACACAATATTGCGAATATTGTATAACTTTTGATTAGCTTCATGTCGCAATTCCACTTTTCAGTGTTAGATTTAAGGATACTGAAATAAATGGAGGTGTCAGCAATTTTTTTTATCTGTATCTATATCAGGTAGCACAGCCTATTGCACAATATTGTTGGAAATTATATATTAATCAATATTCCACAATATTATGCAATAATGTTCGATATTATATGCTATTAATCAGTGCTCCGCAGTATTATACACTATTGTTCGACATTATACGCTATTAATCAATGTTCGGCAGTATTATACACTATTATTCAACATTATATGCTGTTAATCAATGTTCCTCAATATTATACACTATTATTCGACTATACATGCTATTAATCAATGTTCCACAATATTTGTGTGCTGCTAGGGTTCAGGTAGCACAGCCTATTGCACAATAATGTTCGGCATTATCTATACTTATAATAAAGCTAAATGTGTGTGTGTGCGTGTGTGTGTGTGTGTGTGTGTGTGTGTGTGTGTGTTGGCGCTCTACAGGCCAGACCATAGGACCTACAGCTACCAAATTTGGTACATGTATACCTTGGAGGTCCGGAATGTGCACCTCGGAGCCCTTTTTTCGAATTTTTAATTAGAATTTGAATTAATTAAAATTTAAGCGAAATTTCGACGTTTTTCCGCTATAACTTCCGAAAATATGATTGCATAAACATGATTTTTACATCAATTTAAAGATTAAAAAATTAGCTTTCTAACGGTGTCAGTGTTTTAATGTATAACTCAAACTTCTATTTTTAACGAATTTTTAAAGAAATATTCTAACTATGTTTTTTTGAGCACGTGACTGGATAAAATAAATTAAAACAATGCCGGAAGTTCAAATAAAAAAACAACAACTCATCGCAAATCAAATCTACAGAAATACAACTTTCAGCACGTGACTGTATAAAATAACAAATATAAAATGTGATATCTTCTAAAAAAATAAATGCAAGGCAAAGGATTCTATAATCGTTTGCAATATCTATATCATTAACTCAATAAATCTTCTTTATTTTCGGTAAACCTGATTGAATTTAGACAGGATATGCATTGAAATCCCGACTTAATGGCATATTTATGTAATCGTTTGCAATATCTGTATCATTAATTTAATACTTTTTTTCCCATTCCCGCTTTCTTTAAAAAAAACATATTTAATATTTTGGCAACATCATCGAATTTTTTTTAATATTTTGGAAGCATAACCGATGGTCAAAACTGACTGATTTATAAAATTAAAGAATATTACCAGGAAAAGGCGTACTTTTAGAACTTTCCGACCATCATCTTAAAGAAAATATTAATTTCAGGTCAATCAATGCCAGGAATTACTTCAAGGCTAATGAAAATGTGATTTAATTGGAAATTTTAGAACACTTTACTCATGGCGAACCAGCTGGTCACCAAAGGCGGCTAGTATGATAATAAACAATATTAGACAATGTTAAACTATATTGCGAATATTGTATGATTTTTTATTAGCTTCACTCCATTTCGGTAACTCAAGTGACAGTTATGGCCGCGACTTGATTACAATATGCGGCGGCAAAGAGGATGCCAGAGGCTTCTGTTTCGTGTTGGCTGTTATTGGCGACTTTTCACCAGCGTTAGCGTAATGGAAAAAACACCAAAAATGCTTTACCTTCGTGGTGAAATTGACGTTGGCACCTCTTTTCAGGAATTCAGTCACAACGTCAACATTTCCTTCCTTAGATGCCAGGTGCAGAGCATTTAATCCATTCTGGAAAATAAAAAGGCATGCATTACGTTTCAAGAAATGGGATGTACAATCAATGGACTATTCAATAAACCAATGGACTGCATATCAATGAACTGTACAATCAATCAATGGGCTGTACAATCAATGGACTGTGCAATCAATGGCTGTTCAATAAATCAATGGGCTGTATATTACTAGACTGTTCAATCAATCAATGGACTGTGTATCAATGAACTGTACAATCAATCAATTGACTGTTCAATAAATCAATAGACTGTATATCAATAGACTGTTCAATCAATCAATGGGCTGTACAAACAATCAATGGACTGTTCAATAAACCAATGGGCTGTATATCAATAGACTTTCCAATCAATCAATGGAAAGCACAATCAATCGATGGACTGTGCAATCAATGGACTGTACAATCAATGAACTGTTCAATAAATCAATGGACTGTACAATCAATCAATGGACTGTTCAATATATCAATGGGATGTATATCAATGAGCTGTACAATCAATCAATGGATTGTACAATCAATCAATGGACTGCTCAATATATCTATGAACTGTACAATCAATCATTGGACTGTATATCAATAGATTGCCCAATCAGTCAGTGGACTATACAATCAATGGACTGTATATCAATAGACTGTTCAATAAATCAACGGACTGTATATCAATGAACTGTACAATCAATCAATGGACTGTATATCAATGAACTGTACAATAAATCAATGGACTGTTCAATGAATCAATGGACTGTATATCAGTGAACTGCACAATCAATCAATGGACTGCATGGAATCAAGATTTTATACAT
>JAPMOQ010051059.1:313769-370232 GCA_026543055.1 Argiope trifasciata
AAAGCGGCAGTAAAGACTCGTTTTTAAACTTTAGCAGTTGGTATTCGACTACATTAAAAACGCTGCTCAGAGACCACATGGGCGAATTTTATTTTTTAATATTGTGGTTTCTTGCAGATCAGACTTTCCAAAACAGTTCATCTTTTCTACGAAAAGGAAGGCCTGACCCATCATCCAGGAGAATTTTAAGCGAAACATATTTTGCAGCTAAAATCTGTCTTCAATTTTCATAAAAATTATACACCGTTAACGTGAGAGAGATGTATAATAGAGGTATTGGTAAAAATGTCAGCGTGTGTTTTAAATAATATGGGCAATGAAATGATCCAAAAGTTCCATTGTCGGTGAAATACTTTTTCATTTACAGGTGTTTTTAGAACAATTAATTCGTGAACTGATGGGTAAAAAATACATGCATACGCATATTTTTATCCATCACTTCTTTGCATCTTTTTTATTAGATTTTCTTTCATTTCATTCATCATTACATTGCATAACTTGTGCATAAAGAGAAATAAAATTGCTGCAATACAATTTTGTGTAGAGTGTAAACCATTTTGGTTAATTTACACATTTATATTTATTACACAGTTATATTACTCATTTTCCTATTTCTCAAAATATATATTTTCAAATGTATTTTTTTTGTATTTATAGAGTTTATAAGTGACAATACTATTAAAAAATCATTAATAGGTTTTAAAAAATCCAATTTTTCAAAAATTATCCTTCGATCGTAGTCGTATGACTTAAATAACATATGATCAATAAGTAAAATATCGGTTATATTAATAAACAACATTGCAAATATTATATTTTTAAATAATAATGTCAATAAAAGAAGAAACAATTGTAATAAAGAAACGCATAGACCATGTTGCACGCATTAAATCCACAATAAATCTTAAAATGAACTATATAATTGGTATCTCAAGCTTTAAAGCTTAAACTTTTTTTTTTGGGGGGGAGGGGAGTTTACAAGAGCCCTATTTGGCTGAAATGATACAGGAGGATGGGGCGCTGTCCACGTGATCTCCTTGTGAAGCCATGTGGAGGGAGGCGAGGCCGCTCTAAGGGGGGGAAAAACAGACACAAAATCAGGAATCATACTTCCTATTTGTCTTTGCAAATTGAACATAAATAAGTTTGCACCAAGGACTTCACCAAAAATGTACGCACTGATATGCAAATTAAAAAATGACACAAAGGTTATTAAAACATCACTAGATTTGTTTCATTTATCAATAAACGATTTTCTTTCAGTAAAAAGGGGTAAGGTCTCGGCTTCGGAACAGGAGGTTAGTAGGTTCAAAAGATACTCACACATATATACATACATATATATGTACAAACTTATATATATATATACATACATACATGCGTATATAATTATATTATATTATTATTATATTATATATTATTATATATATATTTATATATATAGTAAAAGGTCTTTATTCACGGGTATATGTTCCATTAATATGCAGCGAATACAGAAACTGAATACGGAATGGTCATTTATATGAGATAATAGGGGGATACGTTCCTAAGTGATAAAATATATACATATAATAAATTATTATTTCCTGTCTATTCATTTTTATTATCCGTGTTTCCGGTGGATTATTGTATTCAATTGAGTCGCCCACTCAGCATCCGTATAATTCGCTCCAGTCTTTAATCGTAACATTGAAATGGATAAAATATTCTTTGCGTCAGATTCAAATGAATCTTTAGAATGAGGCGAGTCCTTAATCGTTAGTTCCACCTTATTTGTCAGTCGTTCATTCTACAAACATACTTTATTCTATTGAGTCATAAGGTTGCTTTAATTCTGTTTGTTTACATTCTCAAAAACACCGATCGCGGCGAAGGCGGCTTATGTCAAAGTCCTCGGCGATATTATTTAACAACATACTTTAGGCAAAGTATCAATAAGATCTATTTTACTTTTTTCATGAGTCCATTGGACGTCATTTGCAAAGGATATTGGGTTGGAATCCTTTTATTATGATGTATGCACTTATTAGATCCGCGAATAAAGAGATTTTTAGCCGCGCATATAGGCATTGGGTCACATTTTTTTAATCCTCGAAGAGTGAAAACGTGAATGAAGGAAGCGCGAAGAAGGACAGACATTAATATATATATATATATGCAAAAATATTCCTACATACTTATATATGCATACACACACACAAATATATTATATATATATAACTTAAAAATGCGACTGTAAGAGAATTTTACCTTCGTCTTCGCCAGAAAGGGAGCCCCTTTCTCGAGAAGAAGATCCACCACATGGTCGTGACCACTTCGAGCGGCGCAATGCAGAGCTGTCAGACCGTCCTAGGGGAAAACGTATTTTCACAATCAGTAGGGTTTTTACTCTCGACAAGAAAATGAGGCATCATTTAACATAAAAACTAAGTTGCGAATTTTCCGTTTCATCTACTTTTACAACGTCCTGTCACGTTTCTGCTTTGGCAATGGTCATTGAGATAAGATGTGACGCCACCTGTTTTCCCACACATTGCCAAGTGCGTCGTTTCAAGGGTTTTTGGGTCGAGTCACAGATTTAAAGATGGATTAACATTGAACTACTGGCATGAAAAATTTAATTTGAATTTAATATAGTTACTCTGTTAAAGAATAGAAATGATGGCAGCTTTAACTAAGAAAAAAAGATGATACACTTAAATTATTTCTTAAAATGTAATGAAATTGAGAAAACGGTGTAGCAATAAAAAATGTTATAAATCTTTACTAAATGTTAAAAAAAATTTAATTATGTTAAAATTTGCTCGCCTTCTAAAGGCTTTATCACGCGGCAAAATACCGTTTGCACTTTCCGTCAGCAATTTCCCATTTCTAACCCCAAGCAAATTTTTCGTCATCGTCCATTTTTTTCCAAATACTGACGATAGTGACGGAAATATTGTCTGCAAACGAAATTTAACCTATCATGTGACACTTTGAAGTGACGTCACACAAGTGACATCATTTTCGATGTCGTTTGCTCACGAAAAATGAAAACGATATTACTGGCCTTATTACGATATACAAGACCTTTATGAAATAAGACGATATACAAGGCCATCGATAAGACGATATATAAGGCCTTCCATAAGACGGTATATAGACCTCCCATAAGACGATTTATAAGGCCTTTAAGGGATGAGACCATATATAAAGATTTCGATAAGACGTATATAAGGCATTTATGTTATAATACGATATATGCTTTATATAAGACGATATATAAGGCCTTTATGTTATAATACGATATATGCTTTCTAAAAGACAATATATAAGGCCTTTATAGGATAAGACGACATATAAGGCCTTCGATAAGACTATATACAAGACCTTTATGATATAAGACGATATATAAAGCCTTTAGGGGATAAGACGATATATAAGGCTTTCCATAAGACCATATTTAAGACCTTCACAGCATAAGACGATATATAAGGGCTTTATGAGACGGTATTTTGGTCCTTATTACTATATACAATCGAATCCGGTTAATTGGACCACCGGGTAATCGGACCGGCCGCTTATTCGGACCGAATCCTAAAGAACCGAAACAAATCTTATGTAAATAAGCCTAATATTATTCGCTTATTTGAACCGAAATTCCGTTTAAACGGACCAAAGAACGTGGCAGGGAAGATGAAAAAGAAGCCACAAGTCGCCTGTGTACAGCAGGAAGTCCGAAAGGGAAAAGAACCCGTGGGAGGTGAGCAAGTCCTTTGTTTCTTAGAACGGGCAGCTCGGTAGTAAGTTCCTCAAACGTTGACTTGAATTTGATGAGAACTTTTTTTTTTATTGTGCTTCGCATGCTGAGTATCGTGTAGATCGTTTCAAAGAATTTGTTTGTAAATTTATTTTTCAATGAATAAAGTTCATAAGCAACAGTAGTTCTTGTTTGTATGCTCGCGTGTGCCGCACAATAAAGGTCATAATGACATTTTAATATGTTACGTATAGCATGTCTCGTCTTGTAACATAGGGCAAGTTCGTGTAATCGGACCAGCCGGTTATTAGAACCAAAATGATCGCGTCCCGATGTGGTCCGATTAACCGGAATCGACTGTATATGGCCTTTATGGGACGATATTTAAAGGATGATATTCCTGGCATTATGATATATAAGACGAAATATAATACCTTCGATAAGCCGATATATAAGACCTTTATGGGATAAGAATAAAGTCTTCGATAAGACGATATATAAGAGCTTTATAACACTAATCGGAAAAACTTGGCACAAAGACCATGATGGGATAGTTGGCGATTTTTGAACATAGCGCCAAGTAGCGGGTTAAACCCCAGCGTTACCGACTGATCATACAATAAAAAAATTGAGACTATTTTCTAAACACTAGTGACGAAAGCAGAAACCAGCTTACCCTCGTCGTTGCCTCAATGTTGGCGCCGTTTTCCAGGAGCGAGACGACCATGTTCATTTTACCCCACTTGGAAGCGACGTGAAGAGGAGTGATTTGATGCTGGTGAAATCATGTTGGAAAAACTAAATATTAATTTCTGAAGGATTTAATTTATATAAATAAAGTTTTATTAGCTACTTCAAAGTATAAATGAGAGAAATAATCTCTCTTTCTCTATTCGTCTCTGATGAAAATGTTGGAAAAAATTAAATATTAACTTCTAAATGATTTCATTTATATAAATAAAATTTTCATAGCTATTATTATACTATACTATTTAACACATGCGCAGATTCATTGATATTCTTAGCATTAGGGTTTTGGAAAAGATTCCCAGGGCCTTTGAAACGCGGATTGACGCATTTAAGAAGTCCAAAAAGCCCATGCTCTGCAGATGTGTGTGGCTTTGCTGTTAGAGGGAGGGACTCCTGTTTTTTTGTTCTTGCATGTCCGCAGTTCGAGTCTCGAAAGCTCAAAACGGATTAATTTTTATTTTTATTTTGACTTAAGTTTCTGTAGTTCATCTGATTTACTGAACAATTTAAAAATTAGAACTAAAATATTTCGATCAAATTTTTACAGTTTTATCTAAACTTATCCTTGATAATTCCACGCACTTGTGCAGATAAATTGATATCCTTAGCATTAGGGTTTTGGACCATATTACCAGGGCTTGTGAAACACGAATTGACGTATTAAGAAGTCCAAACAACCCACGCTCGAGAGATGTGTGTGGCTTGGGGGTTAAAGCGATGGACTCATTTTATTTTTTATTTTTGCTTCTCCTCAGACCAAGTCTCGAAAGCTCAAAACGGATCAGCTATTATTTTTCTTATATTATGATTGTTTTGAGTTATGTTTCTATATTTTATCGTAATTAAGGAACACTTAAAAAATCAGAACTCAAATTTTTCGATCAAATTTTTACAGTTTTGTCTCCAACTTTCCTTCATAAGTCCGCGTGCATGCGTAGATTTATTGGTATTCTTAGCATTAGAGTTTTGGCCCAGATTCCCAGGGCCTGTGAAACAGAATTGACGTATTAAGAAGTCCAAACAGCCCACGCTCTGGATAAGTGTGTGGCTTGGTTTTTAGAGCGATAGACTCATTTTTTTTTATTTTTGCTTGTCCTCAGATCGAGTCTCGAAAGCTCAAAATGGATCAGTTATTATTTTCCTTATTTTATTATTATTTTCTGTTAAGCCTCTATAGTTGATCTTATTTATTGAACCATTTACAAATCGGAACTCAAATGTTTCGAGCAAATTTTTACAGTTTTTAAACCAACTTTCCTTCACTAGTCCGCGTGCAGGAGCAGATCCTTGGTATTCTTAGCATTTGGGTTTTTGACCAGATTCCCAGGTCCTGTTTAACACCATTGACGTATTAAGAAGACCTCACAGCCCATGCTCTGGAGATGTGTTTGGTTTGGTGGCTGGAGCGATGGACTCCTTTTATTTTTTTTATTTTTGCTTGTCTTCAGATCGAGTATCGAGAGCTCAAAATGGATCAGTTATTATTTTCCTTATTTTATTATTATTTTCCGTTAAGCCTCCATAGATGATCTTATTCATTGAACCATTTAAAAATCGGAACTCAAATATTTCGAGCAAATTTTTACAGTTTTTAAAAAAACTTTCCTTCACAAGTCCGCATGCATGCGCAGATCCATTGATATTCTTAGCATTAGGCTTTTGGACCATATTACCAGGGCTTGTGAAACACGATAAATAATTAATCAATTTATTTAACACGAAAAATTTTAAATAATTTTCCTTCACAATTTCCTTAATCCTCCTATTTTGAGTTCAGTTTCTGTAGTTGATCATATTTCTTGATTAATTTGAAAGTCGGAACATAATATTTCGATCAAATGTTTACAGTTTTGTCTCCACTTTCCTTTTTAGTCCGAATGCATGCGCAGATCCATTGATATTCTTTGCATTAGGGTTTTGGACATGTTTCCCGGGGACTGTGAAACAGTAATTGACGTATTAAGAAGTCTAAAAAGCCCATGATCAGCTGATGTGGGTGGCTTGGTGGTTAGTGAAAGGGACTCATATTTTTTATTTTTGCTTGTCCTCAGTTCGAGTCTCGAAAGCTGAAATCGGATTAATTATTACTTTTCTTATTTTATTATTATTTTGAGATCAGTTTCTATAGTTGATCATATTTCTTGATTAATTTAAAAATCTGAACCAAAATATTTCGATCATATGGTTACAGTTTTCTCCCCAACTTCGATTCTCAAGTCCGCACGCATGCATGCACAGATCTATTTATATTCTTAGCATTAGGGTTTTGGACCAGATTCCTGGGGCCTGTGAAACAGGAATTGACGTATTAAAAATTCCAAACAGCCCATAATCAGCAGATGTGAGTGGCTTGGTGGTTATAGCGAGGGACTCATTTTATTTTTATTTTTGTTTGTCCTCAGTTCCAGTCTCCAAAGCTGAAAACTTATTATTACTTTTCTTATTTTGTTATTATTTGAGTTCAGTTTCTATAGTTCATCATATTTATTGGACAACTTAAAAATCGGAACCAAAATATGTTGATCAAATGTTTACAGTTTTGTCTCCAATTTAACTTCTAGATCCGCATGCATGCGCAGATCCAATGATATTCATTGAACCAATCACCATTAGGGTTTTGGACCAGATTCCCGGGGCCTGTGAAAAAGGGTTTGACGTATTAAGAAGTCCAAACAGCCCATGATCAGCAGATGTGTGTGGCTTGGTGGTTAGAGCGAGGGACTCATTTTTTATTTTTGCTTGTCCTTAGTTCGTGTCTCGAAAACTCAAAACTTATTAATTATTACTTTTCTTATTTTGTTATTATTTTGAGTTCAATTTCTATAGTTGATCATAATTCTTGATTAATTATAAGTCGGAACCCAAATATTTCGATCAAATGTTTACATTTTGTCTCCAACTTCCCTTCTTAAGTCCGCATGCATGCGCAGATCCATTGATATTCTTAGCATTTGGGTTTTGTACCAGATTCCCGGGGCCTGTGAAACAGGAATTGACGTATTAAGAAGTCCAAACAGCCCAGGATCAACAGATGTGGGTGGCATGGTGGATAGAGCGAGGAACTCATTTTATTTTTTATTTTTGCTTGTCCTCAGTTCGAGTCTCGAAAGCTGAAAACGGATTACTTATTACTTTTCTTATTTTATTATTACTTTCAGTTCAGTTTCTATAATTGATCATATTTCTTGATTAATTTAAAAGTCGGAACCGAAATATTTCGATCAAATGTTCAAAGTTTTGTCTCCAACTTCCCTTCTTAAGTTCGCACGCATTTGCAGATCGTGTGGTATTCTTAGCATTAGGATTTTTGACAAGATTCCCGGTTCCAGTGAAACAGGAATTGACGTATTAGGAAGTCCAAACAGTTCAGGATCAACAGATTTGGATGGCTTGGTCGTTAGAGCGAGGGAGTCATTTTATTTTTTATTTTTGCTTGTCCTCAGTTCGAGTCTTGAAAGCTGAAAACGGATTAGTTATTACTTTTCTTTTTTTATTATTATTTTGAGTTCATTTTCTATAGTTGATCATATTTCTTGATAAATTTAAAAATCGGAACCAAAATATGTCGATCAAATGTTTACAGTTTTGGGTCCAACTTAACTTCTAAAATCCGCATGCATGCGCAGATCCAATGATATTCTTAGCATTAGGGTTTTGGTCCAGATTCCCGGGGCCTGTGAAACAGGAATTGACGTATTAAGAAGTCCAAACAGCCAATGATTAGCAGATGTGGCTGGCTTGGTGGTTAGAGCGATTGACTCATTTCATTTTTTATTTTTGCTTGTCCTTAGTTCGAGTCTCGAAAGCTCAAAACTTATTATTACTTTTCTTATTTTGTTATTATTTTGAGTTCAGTTTCTATACTTCATCATATTTATTGGACAACTTAAAAATCGGAACCAATATATGTCGATCAAATGTTTATAGTCTTGTCTCCAACTTAACTTCTAAAGTCCGCATGCATGCTCAGATCTCACATCTCAAAGCTTTTGAACTAAAACTTAATATGTTTGCTGGGAAGCTAGGTAAAAACGACTTCTCATTTCCCGAGGTTAAATTCAAAACCCTCAGTAAATGAAGAGAACCTTAAGAATTATGAAGATTGCTTGAAAAAACTGCATTTTGAGTTCGAACGCAGATTTCAAGATTTCAGTGCCATTCAAGCAAAATTGGATATTTTTACCATGCCATTCAACGTAAATTGTGAAGCAGTGAGGTTAGATTTGCAGCTTGAATTAATTGAGTTGCAATCTATCAATCATCTCAAGCAATTGTTTCTAAATATGCCAAAGTTAGAGTTTTACAAATCATTATCGAAAGTAAGTTTCCCAAATTTAATATCTTATGCCCAGAAAATCAGTGCTATGTTTGCTTCATCTTATATATGGTGAACAAGTGTTTTCATAAATTTTAGAACCTTAGAAAGAATTATTTCAGAAGTAGACTGACAGATGAGAATTTAGCCTCGTTCCTTAGAAACAGTACATCTCACTTCGAACCTCAACATAAGGAACTTTTAAAAATGAAACCGTAATTTCATTCATCTCATTAATATATTAAGTTGTAGTACTTGTATATTGTTTTTAAAATTTTAGAAAAATTCATCTTGGCCCGGCAAACTTTATTTTTTCGATTTTTGGCCCGCGATTGAAAAAGTTTGCCCATCCCTGCTTTAGAAGAATGCGTAGAGGAAGAGAAAATTATTAAAACTAAACTGTAACTTGTGATCAGAAGAAATGAATTGCAAAAACGACTCTTTTACTAGATTTTTATTCTTTAGAACGTACTCTACCCGAGCAAATGCACATACGTATTTTTTTCTTTTTAATGTTCCGATATACGATATTGCAATCATCAAAAACTTTCAACTTTAGAGCTTGATGAACAACCCCGTTTTCGGTTGAAAAAGGCTTTGGGCATTATGTCTTGATTAAAATATTTCCAGAAATGAGGAGTATGACGTTTAGACAGAATGTGTAGATTCTTATTGAAATTTGAATAAAACCCATTTTAGTTGAATCTTATATTTCGACAACACAGCAGACAGACTACGAAACGACAATACCTAGACTGGTTAAATTTAGCATCTACAAGTTGCAAAGTCAAACTGATTGTTTATATAACATTTTACATTTTTAAACTTTTGAAATATTACTTTCTATTTCGATTAACAATCGGCACCATTGAAGATTCATTGCATACTAATAAACAATTTAAGCATTGTTGCATCTTTTAAAAAAAATCAACCAGTATGAAATTATCGAACAAACTGTACTCACTGTGGGACTTTGTGCGGACTGGTCTCCATCCTCGCTCTCTTCTGCCAAAGCCCTTTTTTTGGCCGGCTCCTCGGATATTTCAATCTCACTTCTTCGCTTTCTGGACGCAGAAGCGGTAACGGCAGGTGGGCTCCTCATTCGGATTGTCTCAATATATTTCTGGAAATGTTAAAAAGATATTCAAATTTGATTATCCAGATAACTTCGATTTTATATTTCATCAATCAGTTGAAACTCAGTAAAAAACACTCAATATCACAAATGTTAACATTTTGATCGTAAACGATTGATGATTAAAAATTCATTCTCCATGATAGCAAATAGGATGATAAGGTTTCCTTTATGAACAAGCCTGAATCATCCAGTGGTATTACGGAATTTTTCATACAAATATTACTACTAAAAAAGCACATTTTTCGGGGGAGGGGAGTATCTGTAGACAACTATTCAAATTCTTTGAATTCAACAGATAAAATTGAATATGTGGTATTTATATTAAATTGCATATTGCCAAACTCTGAATAAAATCCATTCTAAGAAATTCTGCTTGGATGTCCGCATAAGTGAAAAAATTAAATGTCAAACGTAGAGATAGTTGGATAAAATTCGGTACACAATTTTAACACTTCAATGCAATTCCTTATCAGATTTTACATCTAATATCGACCGTCTGCTTATCCATCTTTTCGCATTCAATGTGATCTTGTTACTTCATTTCGGTATCAAATTTGGTTCCAATCAATCTCTAAAAGGGCCTATTTAGTTTTATATACTCAGTTTTTTTTTCTATATGCTACAAAGCACAAATCAATCTTAAGAGGTAGTTTGAAAAAAATCCAAGTACTCGCAACGTCTGAATTTTACTTTCATTTTTTATGATTGAGGAAAAAGTGTTATCTCTGAGATTTCCGTGTTTCTAGCTGACCACTAATCATTTTTTCTTCTCTCAATAGGGAAATAAATTGAGGGATTTTCCCTCTCTATTTATGAAAAACATAATAAATTAATGAATTGTATCATTCATCAATACGGTTTTTTTTCCTTAATTGCATCTTAAATACAATATTTTTTAACTGCGAAATTTCTACAATATTATGGTATTTTTAATACTGTTGCTGAAATCAAAATTATATTTCTCTGTCAACTGATATGGAGGGCTTAATACAGAACTATCAACAGCTAGAATTCCGACAAACCTCCACCTGAGATTCAATCATGAGAAATTGATTCTTTTCCAATTTCGCTAGAGTACGTATCGGATTTTTATTTGGTTTTAGTTTTATTAATGTCCTGTTTTAAAACAAAACTAGGGCTGATTGGGAATCGAACTTCTAATTTTGAACCAGACGACGGGACGACACCTGAACCAATCCCCTGTCCCATCCACTCCGAAGTTCTAAGGAAAATGAAATGCCTATCTCAGTAATAAGATGGTAGAATGAAGAAAAATGCGATTCTCATGCAAAAAGCAAAACAACATTTTCTGTTGCTTAATTGAACTGAAAGTGATGCAATATGAAATATTTTTTTATGAAGGGTTTTTCTAAGTATGTTTAAATTTTATGAAGGTTTTATACTTCATAGAATATAAACTTAAGTTATATGTTACTTCAGTATTTGTTTTTTATAGACATGGCTGCCTTACTCAACAGATAAAGTAAGCTACTATCTAGGTCTTTATATTCTTCAGCCATTTTCTAAACAATTTAAATGACTAGTACAATATAATTGAACCAATTCAAATTTAAATTAAGTATCGTTGGATGTTGGAATTAAATTCCAACAATTTTCTAATTAGCCCCCTCGATGACTACTTGATTCCCCAGGATTAATGATTACTGAAAATTTCAACTGTTTTATCGGCAAGAGATGCTTGCACTTCAAATTCTGTTAGAAATATAAAGCATTATTTCAAAATTTTATACCTGTTCTATTTACCAAGTTTTGCCAAAAGTTTCTTCCCTAAGTCTATGTACAATACATCCAATTACACAACAAGAAAAATCAGTATTTTTCACTATTGCTTGATTCTGAAGGGAAAACTTTATTGCAAGCACAAAAGAACTTTAACAATTTATTAAAAGCATATCTTATGCTGAAATCAATTCAGCAAACAAAAATAAGTTGACTCTCTCAATCCCAAACGATGGGGGGAAAAGGAAATCTCAATAGAAACAATGAGAAGGGTTTGAGTTGCATTTCAGCAACGAAATATGTAATTGTAAAATCCACCCAAAATACTTAAAATGTTTTGTAAGATTATAATATGTAATTTTCTTATTTTTATGTTGTTAATATTTTTTCATTGAAATACTTGATATTTATAGCAAAAAAACGTCAACATTTCTTATAATTTTCGATTAAAATTTCAAAAATGCGCTCACTTTGTTACTCTCAGAGAAACCGAGAGTAGAGTGCAAATAAGAGCGCAATTCACATAACTTTTACTTAATGTCCTTTCATAATAATAATAAAAGATGGATCGCATAATTATGCTTCAGATTGGTTTAAAAAGTTGCCATTTATTTAAAATTACATTTAAAAAATTATTTTTAAATCGGCATTTTGAGTTGTTTTATTTGAAACATATTTAAACCTAATCTCCAGAAATTAACACAATTTAAGCCATCATTTTAGTGTATCAAAACTTATTGTTTAAGGTGTACATACATTATAGATTTTTATTTTAAATTAATTTTGTTAATTAAAATCTAGTTTTTCCACAGTAGTTCATAAATATTTGTTTAAACTCATTTCTGTGAGAAAACCATATTATTCTAATTTTTAATTAAATAATATTAAATGAACTAATATGTCTATTTTTTAAAAGTATCTTAAATTCTAATTTATACAAACACAGAATTCTTGCTAGAAATGATGCCTAATACTAGTCTCCATGTGGTCAGCTTCTATCAAGTTATAAAATACTTTTTGCCAATATTTTTCCATCAAGGATGAATAGAAAAAGCGATATTTTTTCTGCCATTTTAAATTTTATCTAGCTATTAAAAATTGATTTATATAAATATAACTTCGTTGGGGGCACAAAACATCCACTGTTTCGTACATATTTTGATATATAAATAAATGCATTTGGTTCATTCCTTGTTGAGTTATTGCTTAAATGAAACAACGCAGGGGAAAATTTATTCATAAAATCAGTTTATAAAAACCGTAACTAGAGTTTTTAGTGAAAGTACTTCGAGAACAATTCTAATAATTCGAGAAATATTTCGAATACCGTTTGAAAGCTAAAGGATCAGACAACATTTTGAAGTCAAATAAATATTGATATTTTAAAAAGTTTTCGAAACTTCAAAATGTGTCCTTAAAACTACTTTTACAATAATTAAATTAAAAATAATAATTTAATTTTAAAATTTAAGAAGAAAAGGGGAGAAACTGACGCTTGCATCTCCTCGGACCTCTTAGAAAGCTGAACTTGGCTCTAGCAGAGCGATTGCTAGATCAAAATTGCTCTAAAAAATTGGTTTTAAAATATGCCATAATTTAGTGCTTAGATTTACTCGACAGTTCTTGGTACAGTTTTCGCACTAGGAGAAAAATTCAGTTTTTGAATGAATTTGAAGTTTTGGATCAATTTCGAATGAAGGAAAAAAAATCCTCTTTCAAGCCTTTTTCCTGTTGAAAACTTCCCTATAATTTTTTAAAATATAGGCAGCAAATAAGATACTTTGGATACTTTATTCAAATTTTCTTTATTTAGTAGAATAAACTATATTTTTTTTACATTTAAAAAATTCATCTGTAGTATAATTTTAAAAATTTGTATGGCCTGAATTTTTACTTGATATTTCTCTGATTATTCATTTATTTATATTAACATCTCAGTTTAAAGCCACACTAGATCTCGTAATTTTGAACCTTGGTCAGATGACAATGATGACATCCGAGTTGGCACCGCTTCTCCAAACTTCCAAACTACACCAGCAGGAGCTCTGATTATTAGACGGATTCTTCAGAATGTCAGATTAAAAATGAGTAAAAAATTCGAGTTGAGTACGTTATAAGCATTGAAAATTTCATAAAATCTTATTTTAGATCAAATTCTTTAAATTTCTAAAAACTACCTTTGTAAATCCAAGTTCATCTTCGAAGAGGGAAATTCTGATAAGCGGAAAGACACTCATTTCAGCGGTAAAAAGCTGGTTGCGTAGGGAGAAAGCTTGAACTGGGGAAGATACTTCACTAGTATTCTGAACCCGTAAGAATTACTTTAATTGTTATTTTTAAAAAACTCCCGCTACTCTACAAATCAAATATTTTTCTGGGCTCAGAAAATGTGGCCTTTTTCTCTCATGAAGACTTCAGCGTGAAATAGAAATTTTACTGGTTATAAAATGGGTAACATATTTTCATGCTGCAGGCTTCTGGTAAAGCAAGAAATAAGGTCACAAGATAGATTTTGTTTTCTACCATCAGATATACCAAGTCACAAAATCGTATGGCAAATTCTATCCATAATTTGGAAATTTGTAGATTTAATCATTTATTTCAACTTAAGGTATCCGACTATTTTTAAAACCATCGACCACGTTGGCGAATTTTTTTAAAAATTGTTTTTTCTTGTAGCTCAGAGTTTTCTCTTCCCAAAACAATTCATCTTTTCCAGGAAAAGGAAGGCCTCGCCTATTATCCAGAGTCACATATTTTTCAACTAAAATTTGTTTTCCATTTTCTCAAAACTTTAATTTTCATAGACTTTCACCACAGTTAACATAATGTCACAAAAACTAATATAGGTATTTACATAATAATTTTAGCTTGTATTTTAAGTAATATGGGCAATGAAATGAACCAAAAGTTTTGCTGTTGGTGAAATACTTTTTCACTTACGGGTGTTTATAGAAAAATTAAGTTGTAAATTTATGGGCAAAACACAAGTATGCGTATATTTTTACCCATAACTTCTTTGCATCTTAACATTTTTCTTAGAATTTAGTTCATTTTATTCATCGTCGTATTATATAACTTGTGTACAAAGAACAATTAGATGACTGCATTACAATTTCGAGTAGAGTGTTAACCATTTTGGTTCAATTTAACTGAAATTTACTACACATTTTCCTATCTCACAAAATATCTTTTCTTACCATTTTTTTGTATTTATAGTGCTTATAATTAACAATACACCTAAAAACCTTAAAAACATTTTTAAATCCATTTTTTCAAAATTTTTCCCTTTAACTTAGTCGGATAACTTAATTATTCACTATTTTAATCCTTATAAGCTTTTCAAAGAAAAAAAAATCAAAATATTTTATATACTACTACTATTATTGCTATTGCAAGTAACTGCAAACATAATTTAAATAAAAAGCAATGAGGAAACAAAATTTCTTACTCTTAAGCGTGCATTTTCATTTTTCTCCTCGTCTAGTCTCTCTCTACAATAGTCCAACTCTTGCTTATACATGAGAACTTCCTAAAGAAGAAAATAATTTTTAGTTGAACTGAAAAGTCCACAAAAAATTTTATGTTTTCTTCAAGTCGCAGTTTAGATCTAAATTGTTTAAACTGCTACATAACTATCAAATATTTCTTTACCGTTTGTTATTTATCAAATTTGTTTGGCTAGTTTCTTCCTTCCATATCCTTCGAATGTGTTTGACATCTTGCCAAAATAAGTTGAGCAAGTGTAATGTGTCCCGCACTCATCAATGATTTGCATTAAAATGCTTCTACTGACTGATTGCCGAAAGACTGATTTTAAATCAATAATTTGGTTCATTCCATGAATTAAAACATGAAGTATTTGCGTTTTCGTGAAAGGCGAACATCCGCATACTACTCCCACCATATTTATATCATAAATAATAAAGATGAGAAATTATCTAACAGAATCAATGTTGTTTTAAATTACTGTGAATATCTGCAAACTGGCGATTAAAAGTGATTTTATACTGGAGCTGTTGATCAACTTTTAAAGTATCATTAAAACATTTCAGTCAAAATTCTTTTATTCTAACGAGCAGAATAATAAGCATTTATTTTTAAATTCAAACAAATGAAACTTTGTTTATTACTTACATAATAATATTATTGCTTATATTGCGGAATGCAGAGAATCAAAGCTAGGATTTCAGAAAATGCTTCACATTTTATTAGAAGAATTATTAAGAAGAATATTAAACTGTTACATACCTTTTTAAGTGAATCAATGACAGACCCTGTAAAAAGGGAAAAAAATATTTTTAACTTCTAAAACTTTCAAGTGGTAAATATAAATTAATGTGATCAAGATCGTTATTCAAAAATATCAAACAAAATCCAACAAATTATGTGTATTGAATTGCAGTAGAAATGAATAAATGAATTCTATAAATAGCAGTAGAAAAATATTGAAAAATATCCTTAATGAAATAGTCCTATTCTGAAGCAGCTTTCAGAATTACAGAATTTAATGACAAAATTTATTATAGCTTAAGCCGGTATTAATATGCTAATCTCATCGGTATACAATATCTTTGAAATTAGTTTTGAAACCCTATTTTTTATACCCTATGAAATTAGTTTTGCTCAATGCTGCCAGCATGCTGAAAGCAAGATTCCTATCTGATGATACTTCTCAAGGAAATATGCTATTACGCATAATAAAGGCAATGACAAACCAAATCTTTACATAGAGGCCGTAGCTTTGTAGTATGTATTACAAACAATATATTCCTGATAAACAGGCCAATCTGCATTTTATGAAGTATATATAACAACTCGCACTCTAATTACTTGATTTATAATTTATTGAAACTTTTATAAGAGTATAGCTAGAGAGAATGAGATCACAAAAACTTTTTCGCACTTTAATAAAAGGTGTTATCTCTCAGAAGACTTTGCATAGAAATGGTGCACAATAATTCCGAAATATTGCAATTAGGCTTGTATTTAGCATTTTTACTTAATCTGTCGTCCAATTCTCGAAGAGAATTTTTTGATAATTTATTCCTAGTGCAGGGGTCGACAACCTATTGAAACGGAAGAGACAAAAGCAACAATTTACAAAATCTTCCAATTTTTAAAGAGCCTCTAAAACTTTTGATTTAATATTATAGTATTTGATTTTAGATTTGATTTTTTTATTTAAAATCAAGTCCTTTAAATACGGAATAATCTTTATTCATAAAAACACAAATTTAGGTAGTTACATCAATGATTTTACATATCTTTTGAAAGTTTGATAAAATCTGATTCATAGCTTGTCATTTTAGGGGTCAGGCACGACTCCAAAATTTTTATTTGTTAGTTGACTTCTAAATTTACTTTTTATTACATTCATGCGAGAGCACGTTTGCTCACACGAACTCGACGACCAGAAGAACCGTCAGCACTCCTTATGCCACATTCTTCACCTCACTGAAGAATTCTGGAAGTTTATTCCTTGCGTCGAACAGGAGGACCTCAAATCGCAACTCTTTTAGAGCAGTCCACTCGTGCATGCGTTTCTGGACCTCCAACTCTTCCCACTTGCACTCGAGCTCTGTGAACTCACCACTCCTCAAGTCTTCGGTTTTCACGTTTAGCCGTTGCATTTGAAGTGATCCAGCTTCAACCCTAAATGACCCAATTTCTATTTGTGTTGAGAGGATTCATTGTTAATGCGAGAGTACTGGTTTGTTTTGAATGGCTCGAATCTCTCAGCAAATCGATCCTTCCGGTTTTTTTAAAGTTAAGCTGAAGTAATTTCTGTCAATAGATCCCCTTTCTCCAAAATTCCACACCATATCAGTAGGAGGACTTTTGATCCCTACAAATTTATTGTGCACCCATCACGCTTACACGACGGGGTGCTTCGGTGGAATCGGGTCCCGAGCCTAAAACATTACAGTTCCAAACTCGAAGCTTAACACCAGACCAGCACGATCCCATGTCTACTATGAAGAATAGATGCGCATACGGATGCATTTGATTGTATTTTATGGGACTGCACCACAACAATGCTTTCCCTGCTGCAAAGAAGCTTTGTGGTGGCATCTTAATAAGACAATAACTGCCGCTAGACATGAATGATCGCTTTTGTCGAATGGATAATTTACTGGACTTCAAACCCAAACATCGCAGGTTCTATCCTTGGCGGAATTCAACCTAAGCATTGTCACAATTCCAGCCAACAAACCGCCAAATCTTGATATCATTTGTATTTTTTGGAGGGGCTTACAGTGAGCATTTACAACTTGTTGAATCTAATCATTCAATCGTTATTTGTAATTCCAGATGGAAACAGGACCCTGCAAAGTTATGTTTTCTGTAACTTATTCAACAACTGCTGTTATTTTTCTAAAAGTACTTGAAAGGTAAAAAATATTAAAAATGTGTCAACCTTACAATAAAAATTTCCTTTTTAGCTGGCACTTTGTTACATCTCCAATGACTTGGCAGATCAACTTTGTCTTTAAACAATGGATGTGAAAAGTCTAAAAAGCAAATTGCTCACTTACAGCTGTCGGAAGGCTCTCTGGTTGGAGATGTCAAATCAGGTGAAGAATGTAGTAGTTCGGGAGAATTGAGTCTTAAGTCGGGAGAAAGTTGTAATTCGGGTGAAGAGTCCAATATATTTAATAAACCACTGGTGCCCGGCACCGGCTGAAAGGGAAAATTTTCTAGGTTTAAATAGACTGCAAATTCACGATACACACATAAATTTGCCTACATAAGAGAAGTTATTAAACTAGTAATGTGATAAACTGATGTTCGAGAAGATTCAAGAAATGTCGCTGTTTACGAAAATATTTCGATAGCAAGATTTATATTAGGACGAATTAGGATTTATATTAGGACGAAAAATGCCTTTCGTATTCTTTCAACTTCTGCCTGACATTTAAATAGTTTTCACTTCATTAGAGGAAGCTAAGAACTAGAAAAGAGCTAGGAATCTGCAAAATGCTGATTGCTGCGATTCCAGTATTCAGTTTCAAAATAAAAAAAGTAATCCGGATGGAACGAAATTTGATGAATTAAAATGAGATGATAACAAACAAGTCTCCGTCACACACAGTAATCAACCAAACTCAAATTATCTAAAGTTTGAAGAAAGTCTGCAAAAAACACAAAGTGGTTAAAAAAAACTTACCTCATGTGATGGTCCTGGAGTGTTAAAATCTGTAATGAGAAAAAGAATCATTTTGCTGTCATTTATTTTACAATTAAGCAAAAGAAAATATCAAAAATTAATAGATTTAAGTGTAAGTCCGACAGGTGGTGAAGTTGGCCTCTGTGAAATTACAATCATGAAAAAACAATTATGTTTACACCTACAATTAGGAAAAAATTACCACTGTGATATCTCATTAAATTTATTTTAGTGCTTGAGTATAATAAAGGATTTTAATAACAAATAATATTGGACTTTAAAGGAAGAACTTAATATCTGATGTATTGAATACCCTCAACATTTTATCTTTGGAATATTTTGATGCATGCATTCAGTGATTTGCAGACATAAAAGCTAATTATATCAAGGCTAATATCATCCATTATTTTTGTTTCTGGTTAATGAGACCAACTCCTACCTATTACGTAAGTGTTGAGAATACCCAGGTTATGAATAGATTCATATTAGAGATACAGTGCCATGGAGTGAAAGGTTAGAAAGTTCCAAGATCATGCTCCTGAGGTTACAGCTGTTTGTAGACGAACTGTATGTAAATGTGCCTGTAGGAAAAGGACCTACCAATAACATTCCGTAAATAGCAATAGGCGTTGCCCTGATAATAAAGGAGAATTTTCCTAGAAACCATTCTTGAATGCAATAATGTATGAAGCAGTTTTTCTTAATGATTCGATCTCATTAAAGTTTTAATGATTATAAAAAAATGCTGCAGATAGAGCTGCTTGAGCCTGGTTCTTGAATTGTTTCCTACTGATTAGTTTGATGGTGGAGATGGAATTCTTTCTAACTTGGGAAACTGAAATGGAGAATTGATCATGTTTCCGGCCGATATGATGGACTTTGACATTGGGATTAGTTCAATTAGATTAAGGTCCCGCTTCAAAGCAACTCTATGCCTATTTTGGAATGGATCTCGTCATTTTGAACTGGGGTCAGATGATCAAGGCAACACCTGAAAAGGCTAATCCTCCAAAATTACACACATAATCAGTGGGAGATCGTTTTTTTGGAATCGGGTTTCGAACATGAAATATTCCAGTTACTAAGTTAAGATCTAACCACCAGGTCACCACGGTCGTCCCTTAACTTAGAAGGTAGTTTCACTGAAGGATTTAGCAGGATTGTTTATTACTAGTTTTTCAATGGATTTAATACTTTGAGATTTTAGTTTGAAATGGAAATTACTCTCGTACTCATATCAAGAAGAATAAAATTATAGGAAATTGATAAAGTACTGTTTCACTATATATTTTAAAAATCGAAAAGGCATTATAATCTGCTTTTCAAGTAATAGAACCTACCTTTTTCAAAGTGAAAGATGGCCCTCACAGAGGGACCTAGAGGGAGAAACCATTTCAATTACTCACTCTTGAAACATGAGTTCAGGTGAATTTCAACAAAACTTATTGAAAATAAGGGCAATAACATACCTTCAATTTGTTGTGGCATTTCTTCCACCGGCCTGCCGGTGGTTCGATGTGGTGCAAAGGAAATTGGTGGCGCTGGTGGTCGGGAGGCTGCACTGGCTCCATATGCCAGTTGCCCAGATCTTTTTTAAGGTACTTAAAAGGACCTTTGAGTACCTAAAATGGAAAGTTTAACAGTTATTTAAGATATGATTGAAAGCCCACAGTAACCTAACAAAAGATTCAAAAAACCTAAAAATTCATTTATCAGAAGTGTTGAATGAAATAGAATATCCATTTGAAATCAATACATTCAAGTATATCATGCGTTTGTAATGAAACTTCCTAAAATACTTTCTAATTGTAAAATTAAACTCATTTCTGGCAATGGTGAATTGGTTTATCTTATTATATTAAGAATCAGATCCAAGAAATTTAGTAAAAAATAATCACTTTTAACACGGAGTATGTACATATTTCCCAGTTCCGACACTAATAAATTTCTCCATATTTATATATTGCGGCTTAAAGAAAGCTTACCACAAGCTCAGTGGCTGAATGGTCAACGCATGTGATCCCAACCCAGAGTTTGGAAGTTCGATGTTCGCCATGATTGTTATATCCAAAAGTAGATTTTTAGTTTATTTGCTTATGTTTCCTTAGTTATTGTTTCCTTATGTTCTCTAACATTCTAGACATTTCTGTATTATGTAAATCAATTGTTTCTAGAATATTCTGTTCTTGTATAAAAGCTGATACCTACTAATCGTGGGCAACTTCTCGATCTTGTGAAGTTACGTCGCTTCTTCCCTTCCATAAACTTGTTTGTTAGTTAAAAGCTGACGGGGTGTTTATTTGATTCTTCGTGACAATATTTGAGAGTTAATATTTTAGGAAAATCCGACCTCCCATACCCTCAAATTCATTGTTAGTCAAATACTTAACCAAAGTTAACCCTGTTTAAAAATGACTTGAAGAAAAAAATATACACTCTTAGGAACTTACCATCAGGCCACCGCGACCCTTGACGCTTAGTTGGGATAGAGAAAGTTTTAATGGAAACTGTACGCTTTGTCCCGAAAATACTGACACGAGTTTTCTTTCATTCAGCGTCCCATTGATGACATGAAGGCGATCAATATCGCTGGCTAACTTGCATGACCTAATCAAAACACTGCGTTCTTCACAGTTGCCTGAATGCAGTTAGGATGTAGACCTTTGTTTATTTTACGTCTTGCATATTTTCGCCCATCTCGACCAAACAATAACTTTCTTTTATCATTCCATATAACTTGTGACTACTGACCATTTTCCCAATTAATGTGTTCCTTTGCTCATTGCAATCGTTTTATTCGCCATTGCAAAGTGAGATAAGGAGAGAGAGGTTTCTCGAGGATATCTGTCTCTCTTAATCCAACGTCTAAAATTTTACTCGTGATTGTTCTGGAACTAACAGAAACACTAGTATCATCAAATTGGCTTTTGTGGTCTCTGATCGGAGCGCTCTAATTTTAGGGAAAAAAAACGGTTTGTTTGAAATTGAACTTGCTACTAGCAAATTTAATACTACTTTTATACTAAGCATAACCTCAAAATTGCTTCAGAAATGGATCATTTTGTAAGCGAATTATGTGTCACTTTAGTTCCAATGATAAAATATATGGTCAAATGCTATTCTCAATACAAATGAATGCATCAACTTGATCTCATGACTTGAGAATGGCGTAACTAAACCACTCTTGCTATAAGATGCTTCTAGTGACTCTCTCAAAGACTTTACAAAGAATGCATCTGAAGCTGCATGAAATAATATAATGTATTCACCAACTTTCTTTTCGCATGCACGCAATGGAAAGAGCCATGAAACGGATGACCAAATCGCTCCGTGTTTCAATCTCAAGAGAAGGGTACAAAAGAGCGAAAATGAACTCTCGTGTGAGTAGGCCAAAATTTAATTTAAAAAAATTATGCAAAAGTAGAAACAAGTATTTTGTAGCTGTAATATTTGTAATCATTGTGGATATATAAATTAAAATATTTTCATGCCAAATTTTACTTGGTTTTTATTATTATAATTGAAAAATATTTTGAAATTAATAATTTTTCAATTCTAATGCTTATTATATGTATTTAAAACCATATTTTATAACATACGAAAGAAAATCTTAGAAAATATTTTTTCTCAAACTTCATAATTTCTCAATAATTTTACAAATTTTTTGCAAAACCATGAGTTATTGTTGAATTGTAACCAGAGCTTTTTAAAATTCTTTGGAACCTAAAGATTAATTTTTCTCCACTATTACCAATCTAAAAATATACGGAAAGAAATGTAAATGTCCTTATTAAATATTTCTACTTTTTCAATTTGTTAACTAATTTCAAGCCATTTGTGGCATTTCAAAAGAATGTAATATTGCAACCAAATATTTTAAAATTGTATTTTAACCTAAAAGGTAACTTCTTTTCCCTATTACCACACTAAAATCTAAAAAAAAAATTAAGGCAATTTTTGCTCCAGCCCTACCGTAAGTACAGACTATAACGGAAAATCATTTTATTTTCCAGCTTCTTAAGAGAAAAAAATTACTTGCTAACTAAATATCAAGTATGCATTTTGCTTAAAAGCATGTTTTTAAATCTGCATTTTAATTCATGCTGCAATATCTACTAAATTATTTAGTATTTCATTACCAGTTGATTCGAAGATCCGATAAAATGTCCCACGAGTTTTTGCATCCCTTATAGATTTAAAAGAAGTTCGCACAATCGATGCGATTTCAAACAATTGCGAAAGCAAACCAAATGAAGCGAGTCAAGAAGCTCCACACAAGAATACTTCCCACATTTTGACTGGTTGCCCTATCCTATACAATACGAATCTATATACACATGAATGAAAATGCATATACGTCCGGTTGCCTCTTCCCCCTAAAATTTTTTTAATTCACTAAAGAGGAAAAAAAATGCAACGGGTGAAAAAGAAAATTGCCATAGAAGATGCAAATACCTTCTGTACTTGTTTGATTTTTAAAAATTTTCATTGTAGCATTAGCTGTTAAAAGCACTCAAGAATTATACTCATTAAAGAAGTAAAATTTTTAAAATCCACCAGCAATTTCCAATTCCCTGAAAAGTGCATGAAAAAGCAATAAATTACTTAAATAGGGAATTTTCAGTTCTTAATCGTAATTTTCACTCATGACCTATTTGATGAATTGCAATAATAAGATGCATACGCACAGTGAAAAACTCAGAAGGTATAAAAATAAATCGATTTTTTTTTCCCTTTGCTTACGGGAACTCAGTGTAAAATTAAATACCGAAACTAGAATTTGTTAGCAAAACGAGAATGCCAACAAAGCAAGAAGCCACGAAAAGGAAACACTATATTATCAAAAAAAGTTTGGCATACTTTAAATTCTTTTGTGGAATTTTTATCTTTTCTTAACCGATGATTCTCTGCAAGTCGATGTTATGATATAATTCGAGTATTGCAAGACAATACCATTATTTTTGACACGCTTCTCGACATTTTTCTGATCTACGCTACTCTTTTAATTTCAAGTCTTGAGTATAAGTAATTTAATAAAGCTTCACTTAAATAAAAAATAATTTTGAATATAAATTCCCATTAATAAAATTTATAGTGTATCAATCTTCCAGCATAAAAATTTGCGGATTTAAAAATAATTGGTTACAATTATGCTGCGTACTTGGAGGACCACAAAAATTTCCTACTAAAGGATTAAAATAGTTCATCTCCTTTAGCCAGAATATTCCGAGTGATACAAGCTGAAACTTCTAATCATTCACTTTGAAATCGATTTGCTGCTATGTCTCGTATTTTCTTAAATATTTCGTTGTCTAGTATTGGGACGTTTCCAACATAGGCAAATGATGCATTTTATATATTTACAGCGTTTTTCTTTTTTGTAAATTTTCAGAAAGATAAGGATTTATTTCATTGGGTTTAAACACATGCTTTTTCTAGGAAATATTACAGAATTTCAATAATTAAAAATGTCATGGGGAGTTTTTAAAAAGTTTAATTTCAGTATTTAGCTTGCTATTTGTAACAACTCAAAATGCGACAATTTGGTAGAAAGCGAACAACCAATTCAAAAATTTTTCCAACTTAATGATGTCTAAAATAGTAAGAATGTGCATTTCATTCTTATTACTGAGTGTTTCTGACAGCATACAGAGTTCATTTTTAATAATTCAAACATCTCTAAACAATTCAGATTATCTGGTGTTTAAAAATTGCACAATGTCATGCAAGAAATTCGAACACAAATGAAAGCTTTACTAATGGAAGGGCTTTTTAAAGATTCTTAATTTATTCGTTTTTTAATTTTTGCTTCTCAGATAAACTTTTTTCTAGTTTCAGAGCTCATATTTGCAATTTTTTTTTAATTGACTGTTTTTAATGAACATCCAAAGCGGGATAGGATTAAGTTATTGCAAAAAATCAACCTGATGTATCAAAAATTATGTCAATGATTAGAAAGCAAAATTGCCCTATTCAAATAATCAAATATCTTATTATTCAAGTTACAGAGAAATGTGGAATTTTAGGATATGAACAGATTATAAAAAAATACATCTTAATGTAAGCCAAGTATTTAACAGCTAGTAATAGATAATAAAAAAATGATATCAAAACAGACGAGAGGAACTTTACAATCATATTAATTGAAAATACAGTTGACTCGTGTATCAGGCTTAATGTGGCGGAAAGGCAGGTTCGGATGACAAAAAAGCAGGATAGACCCGAGTTCTTTGCTCACCAATATCAGAAGACAAATTAACCTTATTGAAAATTTATTCGAGGAGTATTCGAATTCGAGGAGATTTTTAAAAAAAATGGAGATGCGTCAAAAATTCGAGATGAATTTGTTGACAATCCCAATAATTTGCATATGAGAAAGTAATAAACAAAACAGGACTAAAATAGCAAATTTAATGAATTTTTATTTATAATGGCTGAATTGTCTTCAAATCAGGATAAGGAAACTTTTCCTCTATAACGAAGCATCTCTATGCATCCTAAAGGAGCAAAATCAAAAAGCAATACACTCATTGAAAAAAGCAGCCCATCAGTCGAAGGAGTGTGACCTTCTCCGAGCTCACCTAACTGAACTGAACTGAACTGAAAAAGATGTACGAACTGTGAGGTCTCGTGTTTGATAACCTCCACTTCAAATTCGGCAGCCTTCAGCAACCGTAAAATTGCTAGTACGAATCTTGTTGTTGCTATAATAGAAACAAAATTGTTTTAACAGCGAGTTTCTCTTCTCAATCTGCCACCATTCTTCATTCGGATGCATTCCACATAAAATAAAGAATACAGATGGTAGGTAGGTAGTTCAGGTTTAATGGCACAAAAGCCAAACTTGGCCATACTGCGCCAATCAAAAGGTAAAAAATAAAAGATATTTTTTTTAAAAAAATTCATTTGTAAATGAATAGCACAGATGCCAGAAGACAAAAACTATGAAATGGATGTGCAAAAGTTTTTAGTATCTTGAAATTTAAATCTATGAACCTTATTATTTTTATATAGTGACGTAAAAAACAAGAACTTAATTAACAATGCTTAACGCCTACAAGGTTAAAAAGAAACTAAATGTATGTAAAAAACCCAATAGCTCTCAAGAATTTAAAAACATTTGGGTGGTTTTTCTCACCCACCAAGTCTTGTAGTGTTGAAGACGTGGTAAAACAACGAGAACGATAAGTATTAAAAACAGGACAGTCAATTAAAATATGATGAACAGTAAATTGAACTTGGCAGCTGTTGCACATAGGGGCGGTTTCACCAAAAATTAGGTGTTTGTGAGTGAAACGCGTATGTCCTATACGGAGACGAGTCAATTTAACATCCATCTCACGTATAGGATGAACAGGCCAAGGAAAAATATCAGTTTTAATGGAATGTAGTTTATTTTGGATCTGTAAATCCCATGACTTTTGCCAGTCAGAATAGATGTAATGATTAATGGACCTTTTAATGTCACAATAGGGAATACCTATGTTTAAGAAGGTTGTTGCAGATTTTGCGGCCAAGTCCGCTGTCTCATTTCCCAAGATGCCAGCATGACTCGGCACCCAACAGAAAATAATCTGGAAGTCATCATTTTTTAAATTTTGCAAGGCGAATAAAATTTTTTGCGCAATAGGATGCATCTGATTTTGGTAATTTGAAAGTGTCTCCAAAGCACTCCTGCTATCGGTATATATGATAAATTTACGCTGACTTGAGTTTGATATATTCTGGAGAGCACAGAAAATTGCCACTAATTCAGCAGTAAAAACAGAGCAGGAACTGTGAAGGCGATGACTCAGTGTACCAGATGTAAAAACGACTCCACAACCAACATAACCATCTGATTTCGAGCCATCCGTAAAAATTGGGATGAAAGAAGAATACAGATATCGATGATATAAAAAGAGTTGTTGGAAAACCACTGGTGCAGTTGAGGATTTATCGAATCCCAAGAAAGGATTCAAGAAAGAAAACTGTGGAATATCCCAAGGTCGAAAACTAAAAGTGGCAACAGCTTTAATACGAACAATATTAAGGTCTGAATCATGAAGGAGCAATCTCGCTCTCTCACAAAATGGCAGGATATGAGATGGGCGAGCATTATAAAGTCGACGAAGGCCAACCGGCAGGGAAATTTCGTTTAGTGGGTGATTTAGAACAGATTTTGTTCGGAAATAAAATAAAGTAGACAGTTTCTTTCGTCTTAAGGAAAGCGGTAGTTGGTGACATATAACATAAAGACTTTCAACTGGAGACGTACGGAAAGCACCAGAGCAAATGCGCAGTGCACAATGATGGACGGTATCCAGCCGCCGTAAAACAGACGGACGTGCGGAGCCATACACCATACACCCATAATCTATCCGGGATATAAGGATTGCCTGATAAATACGGAGAAGGGAGGTTCGATCAGCACCCCATGATGTTCTGGAAAGCACCTTTAATATATTTAACGTTTTCTCGCACCTCTTCCGCAGATTCAAAACATGCGGAAGAAAGGTAAGTTTTCTATCGAATATCACTCCCAAAAACCGCACTTCACTCATCACAGGAATAAGTACATTTTGAATATAGATATTTGGATCCGGATGAATTATTCGTTTTCGGCAGAAGTGAATACACCTACTCTTTTCGGGAGAGATTGCATGCCCATTACTGTTGCACCAAGCTACTACTTTATTAACTGCATTCTGTAATTGACGCTCAATGAGATTTATGCTGCTGCCTTGGCACGAGATCTGCAAGTCATCAACGTAAAGAGTTCCATGAACAGATGGTAAAACAGATAAAACCTGACTCAAATGAACTATAAAAAGTGTAACACTGAGGACGCTTCCTTGTGGAACTCCCTCAGCTTGAATAAAAGAATCAGAATAAAAATTACCAACTCTGACACGAAATATTCGATGAGATAAAAAGTTCTGTAAAAAGATTGGCAAGTTTCCCCTAAAATCAAATTTAAACAACGTAGAAAGTATGCCATATCGCCATGCGCGGTCGTACGCCTTCTCAATATCGAAGAATATTGAGACAAGGTGATTCCTCCTAACAAATGTGTTACGTATCTGGGTTTCCAGCAATACGAGGTTATCAAAGGTCGATCTACCTGTGCGGTAACCACTCTGCAACGGGGAGCTGTATCCTTGTCTCTCCAATTCGTACATAAGGCGGGCATTTACCATACGCTCGAAGATTTTGCAAAGACAATTCGTTAGTGCTATCGGTCTGTAACTCAGAGGGTTAGATGGATCTTTGCCAGTTTTTAGGATAGGAATTACTGTAGCTTCGTGCCACTGAGCGGGGTATGTATGCTCAGTCCAAACTCTGTTGAATAGCAACAACAGATTGGAAAGCGAAACTGAATTTAAATGGCGAAGCATGTTATAAGTAATTCCATCTGGTCCGGGACTGGTATCGTGGGTATTTGATAATGCTGTTTCCAATTCATACATACTAAACTTACAGTTGTAAGTAGAGGTATCTCGGTCATTAAAGCGCAAAGGCAACCGTTCCGCACGATTCTTAATCGCCAGAAAAGTAAGGCTGTAAGAATCGGTAGAAGAAACTTGCGCAATGCTTGACCGAGAATATTTGCTATGTCTAATGGAGCGAAATACTTCATATTTCCTGTATTTAAAATAGGAATAGTTAACTCATTATATATACCATTAGCAGCCTTTACCTTCTTCCACAAGGTTTTACTAGAAGTATTTGATGTGATGGAAGAAACAAAACTAATCCACGATTCCCTCTGACATCGACGACGAGTACAACGTGCAATGGCTTTGGCTCTTTTAAAAGCTACTAGGTTCTCTGTCGTAGGATACCTGCGAAATCTATTCCAAAGTAGTTTTTAGTTCTTATAACTGTCACGGCAGGCTTCGTTCCACCAAGGTTTACAAAATTTTCGGGGACGTGGGGAGGATTTTGGGATACAGATGTTTGCAGCATTTAAAATGCTTTCAACGGTGAGACGCATTGCTTCCGTAATGTTTGCCGTACTAACCATAGATTCAGTGATCACTGCCAGCTGTCTAAAAGCAGTCCAATCTGCCCGCTGGAATAGAAAATGTGGCGGGCGAGAAGTCGCACCGCTACTATCAGCATGGGAGACGATAATAGGAAAATGGTCACTATTATATAGATTGTTGCTAACCGTAAAGGTTAGCAATGGCAGAAGTTCAGGAGAACATATGGCCAAGTCTAGACTATGGAAAGTACGTGTGGGCTCATGGAAATATGTCTTTTCATCATTGTTGAGCAAGCAGAGACAGTTATTAGAGATAAATTGTTCAATCTGCTGCCCACGAGAATTTATACTGTTTGAACCCCATAAAGTACTGTGGCCGTTGAGATCGCCAAGTAAGATAAAAGGCGAAGGAAGTTGGTCTACTAAATTGTCCAGGTCTCGTTGACAAATATCATCACTTGGCGGTAGATAAATACAGCAGATTGTGACCAGTGCTTGTGTATGAACTTGCACAGCCACAGCCTGAAGAGATGTATGCAAATTGAGAGGTGTGCTCGGATACAAATTGGATGTGAAGATACAGACACCACCAGAACCATGAGAATTGGTGCCTGCATCTCTCCGGATACAATTATATCCGCCCAATTTAATTGGAATGTCGGGTGCCAAGAAAGTTTCTTGAACACCAAAACAGATGGGATGAAATTTGTTTAAAATGGATTTAATTTCATGGAGTTTGGAACGAATGCCGCGACAATTCCATGAGAGGAAGGTACCCATTAAGAGACTGGTTTAGAGGAGTAAAAAGAGGAGGTAATTGTTGGAGTTGCCAAATTTTCGCAACTCATTTCAAGCTTAGATTCATCCTCAAACGGATGTAATTTTATATCTGGGTTATTAAGCTTTCCACCAAACAAGGAAGTCAGGTCCTTGTGGACTTTACCTTGTGTAGCTAGTTCCAAAGCTACCGAAGTTTTTGATGCCGATTTTTTAAATTTTATTGGCAAGTCATTTTTCTTAAGCCCGCGTTTTGCAAGCTTTAGTTTCATTGATTTGCTAGGTTTGATTTTATGTTTATTCGTTTCAGGTTTGCAGGTTTCAGGGATACTGACAGTTGATTTCTCAGGGTGAGAGTCGGATGCTTTCTCAGGTATATTAATTTGAGGTTTACTTTTGGTACAGTTTTGACATGAGCAATTCGCACAGAATGTTTTTTGCACGGCGGAGGCATAGCTTAAGCCCGGTGTTGGAGTTTCAGCTATGACCTTACGTCTAGCTTCAGGATAAGAGAGGCTTTCTTTTATTTTAAGTGTTATTATTTGCTTCTCGAGAGTCCATCGTTTGCATGCCCGTGAAAAGGATGAGTGCAAGCCATCGCAGTTCACGCACTTTTCTTGCGCGGTACACTGTTCGCTGTCATGGCCTTTTTCGGCGCAGCGGGCGCATGTGACAGTCCCGCGGCAATTGGCCTTTGAGTGGCCGAAACGCTGACACTGGAAGCATCTCAGGGGATTTGGAATATATGGTCTCACTGGTAGTTTCATATACCCAGCATAGATATATTCTTGTAATTTAGGAGAATGAAAAGTTAATATCAGATTCTTAGTATCAAGAAGTTGTCCATCCCGCCGAATGGTTATACGGCGTACATGTGTCACTCCCTGACCCTGTAATTCCTTTAATATTTCCTCGAGGGGTACGTTAAACAATTCGCCGCAAGTGATTACACCCTTTGAATAATTCAATGCTACGTGTGGTTGGACAGAGACAGGTATTGTTGCCAGTGCTTTCAATTTTAAAATTTGATGCGATTGCTTCTTAGTACTAACCTCTACCAGCAAATCCCCTGAACGCATTTTGCGAATTGAGGAGACCTCGCCAACTGTTCCCGAAATTGCCTTTTGAACAAGGAAAGGTGATACTGAGTTGAAAGATTCGTTTTTGTCTGATAATCGCTTAATTACGAAAAAAGTGTCAAATATATGAGAATTTGGAGTAAGTTTCATAGTATTTTGTTGCCCACTGAAGGGAGCACGGTTTTTAAGCCCCATGCGATATGAATAGTAGTTCAGGCCCGACGGCACCGCCCACCACGGAGCCCAACAAGGGAAGGCAGCCACCGGCTCTGGCCATTCCCAGCCTCGGCACTTACCTCAGTGCTAGCCAGAACCTATACGCTGGGAGTTACCCCCGGGGACAGTGACCACCCTTAACGCCAAGCCCAAGGAGTAACCCCTTCGCTTGATCCCTAGCAGACTAGACACTCAGATGACTAGCTACCGGCCGATTGATACACCGGGGACCACAGTGCACCACCCGTCTAATGGGTCGCCACGCACGGCAAACACGTGGGGGTATTTGCTGTCCATGAGAAGCAAGAAGCAAACAGGTTGGCGACAGCTTCTCATGGAGAGCTTCCTCGCCTACCCTCGAGGGAAAGAAAAACGACAGCCAAAAGCAGAAGGTGGAGGGGAGATTAAACTGAAAGGAGATAAAAGATCCCTGGGTACCTCGGGATTGGGACACCCGTACTCACCTAAAGAAGGTGAGCCCCTGAGGGGATAAAGAATACAGAAGAATGGGCAGTTTGAATACGTTTCAGAGAAAGCAGAAACAATACAACTCGACATACCTTTTTTTGTTCTCCATGTGTGGGAGATTTTTTCTCTCCGTTGTCATCTGTAAATAAAAAATATTTTTCAGAAATATGAAACTAATATAAAGTAGACATAATCATCTTTAATAATAAGTACCTGCAGTTATATTTACGATTCAAATTAACATTGAACATTGCTACTTTTCCACCATCAAGTGCAAGCGGAATTCACAAGCAAGATATTGAGAAACATTTAAAATACATTTGATATGATGATTTTAAAGGAGATTAAATAGAGCAGGCAGCAAGAATAGAAAAGCAAAGAAACTTGACAACAGAAAAGGAGCAACATACAATATGTAGCAATGATTAGAACCTAGCATAAGCACTTTAATTAAAAGGTTCCGAAATAGGTGGAGCAATTGAGAATCTTATGTACATTAATCGTAAATTTGTCTCTCTCTCGTCAAGCATTATGTCATTTTACCCTTTCAATACGAAGGTTTTATGCCCACTAAAGGCTGTCTCAAATAGGGTCGACCAATTAGCTTTCGAGTTTCACTCGTGGAAACTGTTTTTTGAACTTACCTCCAAGTTTAGTTTAAGTGATATTAAAGCAACGATATTGATATTTTGGAACAGAAGTCCTGCTTTTTAAATGTTATAAGATAAGGTTGAAACCTAAGCTGATCCACCCCTCTCCAAACTTCCACACCATACCGGTGTGAGGACCTGGTTACCAGCAAAAAAGTCCTTAAGAGATATTGTGAGTATTTTCATGCGTGGGAATAAAATGATGGTACTTATATACGGATAACGCACTGCACCAATTTAATTCAGAAATCCATAGGAAGAATCAGAACTTTCTACAAAATTTTACTGCACACTGCGCGATACATGGTGTACCTCCATCACCACGTCGAATGATAAATGGCACTGGTGGCGAATGATAAATGGCCAAGATCACAGCATTTCTGCTCTAGGCCGGCATGCTTACTTTGTGCTTCGCAAAATAGCAACTAAAACCTTAGGTGTCTATAGGAAGACTTTTTTCCGACTAATTAGAATCAAAATCTAGCAGAGAACTAAAATCTTAGTTACGCGATTTCATTCTCAAGACTACATTTCTGTCATCACGTTCCTACTCAGCAGTATAGACAGTCAACATTTCGAAGGCCCAGGCATGCTTCATTTGAGCGCATCTTATTTAAAACTAAACAGGTAACTACAAATTCGAAAAGATCACATGCCGAATTTCATCATTCTAGCTCAAAGCGTGTTTGTTATCGTGTTCTTAAAGAAACGGAATCCCCCAATTAATTCGAACCCGAAGTTTAGGAAACTTCAGCTCCCCTTGAACCTGAAAAGCATTTAAGGTATCCGACGACGTTCGAAAGAAAATTTTAGTAAAAATAGATTTTTCAAAAACACTATTTAAAACTATGGTTTTTAGATGCATTGCTAACTAGCCGACTGGCGACCTGCCGGTTCGCCAATCTTAATACTCTTAAAAACAGTCAGTTAAATACTTAATGTAACGTCAAATATTTTATGTAACTCGACCTTTAATGGATATTTCAAAAAAATTTTAAGGTTCACATTTTGATAAGCATATAATTCACTCGTGCAGTTATAGAGGCCTTAAGCCCGCAATGTACTAAATGTCTCTAATTACCTGTCAGTTCTCGCAAAATTTCAACTTTAAATTCAAGTGGAAATGATTAAACTGCAAATTGATATAAAAACACTTTTTAGCATTCATTTTTGCAAGCACTTTTAAATACAAGTAAAAGAGAATCACCATTATGTGTACAACTGAATCATTACAATAATTTATGTAATATTCAATAAAAAACTATTCAACAAAAATAATTTAGATTTATCATAAAATTCAGGCTGTAGTTTTACTTTCAAAAACATTTAAATGATGAGAATAATATTTTATTTCGATCAATAAGCATAATTTAAAAAAATTATTAAATTTTATATATCTTTTAGTTCTAAGGAATCCTATTTTACGAAATATTTTTGATACTTCAATTTTCAATAAATAAATGAAGGCTTCTGCTGTCAAATTTGATCGACTTATGAAATATTGAATAGAAATGTTTAGCACATTCAACATTTTCACTCTTAAGCCAGTCAGCTGTGAGAAATCCTGGACGTTGATTGGGGTATCTTTGGAATAGTCGATGAAGTGGTTTAAAATTACCCGTTTTTAGTTTTATTGAATAGTGATCTAATATTCATAAATCAGTAAGTTTTAGAGACTAAATTGATTGAAGTTTATCTCCTTTTATTTAAATCTAAACATTCTTCATTTTAAAGTATTCATAGATCATTTTTCATGCTATGTAGTTGTTTACTTCATTTCGACAATTTTTATAGATGCATTTCTATTATTAAAGTTTTACGAATTAGCCGTTCACCTTAAATTGAAAATAAATGTATATGAAACCATGAATGACTTAAATAAAACTGATTTATTTAATTAATAATATTCAGAAGACAAAAAAAAATTCTTTACATTTTCTTTTTAGAAAAAAACATATTTCATATTTATTTCATTTTATTTCACACACGTGCTGAAAATAACATTTTTATGCTTAACTTGTAATAATTATTTTTTAATTTGAACTTTTGTCAATCGGTGATGGCGTCAATCAATGACGGCAACATATTGGTAACAGATATTTTCCACCTTTCACTCGTAATGCCCTCGGGTAGATTAAATTTTGTTTTGCTCGAAATGTATTGTTCAAAAATAGAGTTAAAATATTTCTTTTAAAATTCGTTACAAATAGAAACTTAAGTTATATGTTAAAATACTGATACCATTAGAAAGTTAATTTTTGCATCTTTAATTTGATGAAAAATTCATCTTTGTGCGATAATATTTTCGGACGTTATAGCAAAAAAACGTCGAAATTTTGCTTCATTTTTTTATTAATTCAAATTTTAATTAAAAATTCGAAGAAAGGTCCCCTAGGTTCACATTCCGGATCTTCACGGTATACATGTACCAAATTTGGTAGCTGTAGGTCCAACGGTCTGGCCTGTAGAGCGCCAACACACACACACACACACACACACACACACACACACACTGAGTTTTATTATAAGTTTAGATTATAAAACTAAATACTATAAATACAAAAAAAATATTTCAAAGTATCCTATTTTAAGAAATATTACTATTTGTGGTAACTTTTCATGAAATTTAACAAAACGGATAACCCTCCACACAAAATTGCAATAGAGCAATCCTAATTTTCTTTGTACACAGGTTTTCGAAAATAATGATGAATGAAATGAACCAAAATCTAAGAAAATATGTGAGATGCAAATATACGTGTGTATGCATTTTTTCCACAAATTCACAACCTGATTTTCCTGAAGACATCTATAAAAGAAAAAGTATTTGAACAATAAAATTTTTGGTTCATTTCTTTGCCCGTATTATTTAAAACACACTCTGAAATGTTTATAAAAGTACTTCTATTAGTTTGAGACATACGGGGAAGAATTTTTATGAAAATAAGAGAAAATTGAAGTTAAGGGCAAATTTTAGCTGAAAAATATGTAACCCTGGATGATAGGCGAGGCCTTCCTTTTTCTAGAAAAACGGAAACTGTTTTGGAAACAAGAAAGCCTAAACTACAAGAAATAACAATAAAAAATCGCCAATGTGGTCGATCAGTGCTTTTAACTTAGTCGGATACCTTAAGGACTTTTTGAGCATAATTTAAAAACGTTTTTTGCTGGAACTTGCTAAAAGGGTGTATGGTTTTTGCATTGAAACTTGCAGATTTCTATAAAATTTAGAACGGAATCTATTCAGAGAGAATCTTTCTTTCCGACTGTCTGATTAACACGAGGAAGCAATAACTACAAAAAAATTAAATTAATTCATTAAATAAATGAAATGTTATTTATAATATTATTTATAGATTTGACAACCATGTTTAGTTATATTAACGCCTCGTCTGGAAGCATGACGGGGCTATTTTGAAGAGAACCTCATTGAACCTGAGAGGAGGATTAAATAATTGAGATTCCGATTATCAAATATTTCAGTCAAAATCATCACTATTACAATGAAATTGTTTTTTTAGAAGTAATTAAAATGAGCCACAGTGAATAGTTATGAAAAATACGAAATTCCCCAAACTTGCTCAGAAAGAAACAAATAACAAACAATTACTTTTAGATTGTCCAATTATCTTTTCTGGATCCATCTGAAAAGGGAGAGAAGGCATTGAACATTATAAATATTAGATGCAATTTAACTTAAGAGTCATGTTTTTTTTTCTGAAAATTTCGGAAACTTTCAAAATCTTAAAAATGACATTAGTTTGAGATACAATGCTATTCATAGAAACTATTTAAATGAAGTTATAAAATTATTAAACTTGGATTATTTGTAAAAGGGGAATTTTATAACCTACATTTTTGCTCCCTCTTGCGATAAACATTCTGCATTTGCATTTTTTTAATGATAATGCAATGCATTTTCATAGAATTTTCTTGACTATCAACAGAATAATACAATTAAATCCTTATTTTATAAGTATTTAATTGTATCATTAAATATCTCCTATATAATTTTAGAAACATTTAAGAATTCAAAGAAATATATGTATTTTAAAACAAATGAACCAATCTCTCCCACAATAACTGGTCCTACATGGAAATCTTTATTCCATACGAAAGTTTACTAAAGCTAGATGTCATGCATCTTCCTTTCAATTTTTAAAACAATCGAGGAAAATTTCACTGCGCTTTGCTCTATGGTAAAATAATGCGCCAAAATTCACCAGCCACTTTGGTCCGATTCAAATTTGGTTTCGCATGATGGCTCATGGTCACTAAACATTTCATCAAGATCATCAGCATTCCAACAGCTCCTATTTTTGAGAGCGATTGGCGACGGAAATTGGGGGGGGGGGGGAGTGGCAAAATTAAAGATAGATGTACCAACAAAAACTGCTGAAATCGTCCAATAGTTGAAATTGAAGTACTAATTTGTATTTGAAATATCTCTCGAAAATGCCAAAGGAAGGGGAGAGGTCTTTCGATCTTTTACGTAATGATCATGAAATTTCATCTGACCAAATACAGAGATAATATATTATATTTACTCTTTATGACTGTAGGGCTAGTCAAGATTTCTGCCCCATAAGGAATGTGAAAAAACGCCTTTGAGATTTCTATCGGAATCCAACGATGGTTGAGAGAAAGGCGTGACTCATTTCATTTTAGGTATTCGACTACGTTCGAAGGACATTTTTTTTTAATTTGATTTTTAGATGTATTGTCTATTATAAACACTATAAATACAAAAAAAACTAATTCAAAATATAATATATTTTGAGAAATAGGAAAATGTGTAAACATTAAAGGACATTTAACTAAAATGGCTAACACGCTACTTAAAATTGTGAAGCAGCAATTCTATTTTTCTTTCTAAACAAGTTAAAGAATATAATGCTGAAGGAAATGAACCGAAAATTTTAGAAATATTTTGTGATACAAAATGATGGGTAAAAATACCCAAATAAGCCTTTTTTCCCCATAAATTCTCAACTTAATTCTTCTAGAAACACCTATAAATTAAAAAAGAATTTCTCCAACAATAAAACCTTTGACTCATTTCTTTGTCCGTATGATTCGAAACACAAGCTAAAATTTTTATATGAATATCTCTATTAGTTTTTAAGATATGTTAACGCAGAAGAATTTTTATGAAAATTAATATTGAATTTGAAGACAAATTTTAGCCGAAAAATACGTTTTGCATCTAGCCTTCCTTTTCCTAGAAAAGAAACTGTTTTGGAAAAAGAAAAGTCTGAACTACTAGAAATAACTTAAAAAAACAGCCTATGCGGTCGGAAAGCAGTGTTTTTAACGTAGTCGGATACCTTAATTCGCACGACATTCATAAGACTCCTAATTCGTATTTACAAAACTGTTATTAATTCATTCTTAATTTCATATTAAATAAAAATTGGTAAAATAGAACAGCTGCGTGTGAGGATGTTATTAGTTTTACTTTCAATATTTTATAAATTATATATGGATAAACAGGTGGTCACCGAAGGGCTCTAGTAAAAATGAACATTAAATTAAAAACTAAAAAGCTTGCTTTTTTCCCTTAATATTTGAGCCATCTACCCAAAAATTTGTTTTTATAAATTTATTTTCTATTCGAAACAGTGCCAAAATAATGCATTGTTCCAATTTTCATTGGAGTTAAATATAAATTACAAAAAATACAAACAAATTCCTTAGATATTTTCTTCATTGGTAAAATTCGGTAGTTTTTTTAATTCACTTTTATCTAGAAAGTAACATTCATTACGAAGTGACAGAGAAAGGTAGGAAAGGGAAAGAATGAATCAAACAGTTTTCAAACGATTGTTAAGGTATTTAGATGCATATACAAAGAATTCAGTTTTGCTGTTTCGGCATTATGGTTTTCATCACTTTAGAAAACAAAACTGTGTCCTTATTCAGTCATTCAAATCAAATTTTTTAAGCAATTCCCCAAACTCATAGATTGTCAACTGTTTTCATTCAAATCCTTGAGCCTTATTACTATCACCCTCCAAAATAAAAATTTCAAAAGTGATAGAATCTATTATATAAGGCAACTTGATCATTTTCTAATTTTGCTTCTGAAACAATTTGAGCAAAAAAAACTCATTTTCTAATTTTTATTATATTTCTAAAATAAATACTTCAAGAGTAAAGGGAAAAACAAAACTGCATCACATCAATTTCATAGAAGAAGTTGCATTAAAACTTTCCTTGTTCTATGTCTTAGTACCTTATGATAATGGTTTCAAAATAAAGTTGGCAGATCATCATTCACGTTTTATATGGAATGAGAATTTTTGCTTCAAAACATGAACTATAAATAGTTATTTAATGAGTAAGCAACAGAAGTAGAAAAAGCCAATGTCACAGAAGGGCTGCAGAATTGTCTTTTTGATCTTATTATTTCGGAATTTGCAATCATTCACTTTATAAATTTTTCTTTAAAACGATTTTATATAGTAAAAATTAGCATTGAAATGATTTGATTTAGTTAAAATATTTACAATATACTTAAAACTATATTTTTAAGATATACTTTTGAAAACATTAAAAAAAGGATAATCAGTTTTATGCATTACTACAATTAGATGCAAAAATATCTGCATTCAGATTGATAAAAAAAGTTTAAAAAATTAATTTTTCGACGAAAAACTGCATAAAATTTTACACTTTTAGTTTAAATAATTTTAAATAACGTTCGAAAACACTACTTCCAATCGAGTTTGAACCCCCCCCCCCAATCGGATGCCAGCCAAAGCTTTGTGTACAGTGGAAGTTTCTTGGCGTGAAGGGAAGGGGAAGATTCAAGTAGGTACAGGGGCATTAAAATTAGAGATGAACAGCCTTTACCAGTACTTAACATTTGATATTTCAACACAGGAAAGCAATGCTCTCCATTTCACAATCTATTTGGAGTAAAAAAAAAACATGTAACGAAAATTTTACTACCCATCTTTGATCCGGAATTTTTTTTAAATATTTGAATAAAATTTTTATCCTTTTCTAACAAGTATCTCATAAGTATAGTAATATTATCATTCGCTTTTAAAGCAACAATTGTTTAAGGGTAGACCTCGAAATTTTAAACCATGATTCTCCCTCTAAGATTCCTCAACATACCAGAGGAAGTGCATTTGATAAATGATATAAAATTAGTGCACATTTTATCCATTATGTTATATGGGAAGTATGTTTTTCAGAATCAGGATTCAAAGATGAAAACTTCAGATTTTACCACTTGAAACGCACAGCCTCCAACAGAGTTGGAAGCTCAAGATTTAGGGCCATCTTGCATAATGCATGTTAATCCAAAACAAGCATTGGTATTTTAACAGAAGAGAAATATTTCTCGTTTTGGTTTAACATCATAACTGCCGTCGCATTCGCGTGACAGCAAAAGTGTTCCAAATGCCAAATTTGATGCGAGTAGAACAAACCTATGTTTTGTTTAGAGCTCATCACGTGAATAGCCTGGGATTCATAGATTCTAATTTATTTTATTTTTTGTCGCAAATAATTAAGCATTTCATTACAAAGTCCTCAGCATTACAAGAAACAATCATGGCATTGAACGTGTTAAATTTAAAGGAACTCAACAGATTCGAAGCTAAAGTAGCCACGATAAAGTTTAGAATTTTGAAAAATCCTTTAAAAATGGCAGGAAAAAAAGTCAATAATTAATAGTTTTAATAAAATAATACACAATTAATAAATAAATAGTAAAAAAATAAAAATTAAAATTTTAATTGTTTTTTAATTATTTAATACTAATTAAAATTTGATCTGGAAATAAATAGCATTAATTTGGTTAATTAATAATCTTTTCACATTGTTAGTATTGTTGAAAGTTCGAAGAACGAGAAAAAAAATCGGATGAAGGAAGAATCTTTTAAATATTGAGTTAACCGTTTCAATGAAATTATTTTTCTTTGCAATCCAGCTCTGATCTTCTCCTCCCATCCATTAATGCAAAACGCTGTTTCAAGCGTCCCAACGCAGCACATTTCTGCTCACAGAGACGAATCATTTCGATTTTCGACCAACTGCAACGAGCGCATCCAATTACCCTCAGTTCGGAGCACCAGGGATTGAGAAGCAACTGCATACACTTTCTACAAAAGACATTAAATCCATTGAAATAGAACTGAATTCAGAAGATTCAGTTCAGTAATCTCCGAACTCTGGAGAGAAATATAATAACCTCAAGTCCACGCACATTGCCTTTATAGTAAAGAAACCTGAAATTAACACTATTCATAGAAATGTCAATAAATTATCCACCATTAATTATTAAAAGTATTATCTTATGCTGCGTATCGAAGTCGAAAATAAGGGACATTTTAAATTTAATTTTTCAAACATCAATCTGTCTAGTCATTTTTTTTTTCAGGAAATTTGTCTTATAAATATAAACTGGAACAAACCGCAGCATTCTCTTTGAATCAAAAACAAAGAATAGAACTCCCGAGATTAATTTGTTCAGGTTGTCTTCAAAAATGGGTTCGTTTAAATCCGCTTGCCATCTACCTCAGACGATTCCTTTGAATCATGCTAAATTTTTTATACCGATGCATTTTAATAGTTCCTTTTTAAATTTACAAAATAGGAGACAATGAAAATCATTGATTCAAAATTCTGATTCTGACACTCTCTCATTTATAAACGTTTTCGATAAAAAATTGCAAAAACAAATAAAATCAATAAAATTTTGGGATCAGTACTTCCTACATTGTTGCGTTCAATTCATTCGATTTCTAGTCATTTAAAATGCAATTAGTAATAACAAAAAACCAAGCCATTTGACAAAATAAAAAACCAATATTCAGAATAATATCTCTTTAATCCGACAATAAGACTAATTTTTAAACGTTTGTATCATATTTATAAATAAATTAATCATCAATACAATTTAAATAAAATGCACAGAATAAAAAGAATAGGATAGCATGCAATAAATTTTACAAAATTTTCTTTTACTTATGAAAAAAAATCAAACATGAAAAAGTAATTTGCTTCTGTAACGAATTTACTTTATCATCAACAGGAAAACAAATATTTAATAATACTTACATTTCTAACTTCTTTTGATAAGATCCGTAAACATCAAAATAACACAAGCAATAAATGCTTTAACAATAAGGCACAGATTATCAATCTGCAATGACGAGATCTTTCGAAACGAGCTCTTTTATAAATTTAAAGCAAACCTAAAAAAGAAAGATGCTTCTGGCTGCTTAATATCGCCTGCTTTCTCCTCTTTTGGCGCCAAAATTCAAACTGTAAAGCACACAGCGACTTTCATTTCGCATATTTCAGGTTTGAATCTCTTTCTCGTCATTTTATGATATAAAAATTATAAATTATTTTCAATTCTAATAATCGCGACGAATTTTCAAAGCGATTGTTTTGTTCCGAGACATTTTCTTAAAGATTGAAAAATATTTTGAATATGAGTATATCAAAGAAGTTAATTATGCTCTTCATGCATAAGAAGTTAATTATGCTCTTCATGCATAAAAATTTAATTATGCTCTTCATGCATTTGGCTCAGTTTAGCCAAACTAGATTCTTACGCCAAAAATATTCCCAATCAAATCTGCTGAATAGTAGAAATAAGCTGTTGAAAGCTTTCAATAAAGTTGCTTTTAAACGTTGAGCTATAAAGAAAGATCTGATGAAAGTCGCAAGAGTTTTTTAAATAGTTCTGAGATTTTGAATATTGATGCCTGTAATCAAAATGTGAAAAAGCTGGATCGGTTGAAAGGATATTTTTTCTTTAATTTTTCAAATAATGTTAGAAAATTGTAAAATGAATGGATGGCTTTGAGGATTAGTTTGTCGCAAAATTGTATTTGGTGAAACGTTACAATTTGATTCAGAATCATTCATATTACTACTCTCCATATGGAACATAATGACAAATTATAATAAAAAATTTCGATCAATATTATTTTCCTTGCTTTCTGCAAAATGCGTTGCTTCAGTTTTTATTTTTACTACTGGATTGCTTAATATATATTTTTTGAAGATAACAGATCCGATCTCTTCATTTTTTTTTTGTCAACTTTAAATCCATCAACTTTTTTTCAACCTCGAAATCGGTACTGTGAAAGATCTCAATTATGATTTACTCTCAGTTAATTCCGTCAGTGATAAATTTAACATCCATCCGCAAATTATTGGAAAGTTTTTTTAAAGTGGTGAACCCCCAAACGAGTCTGTTCTAAGATTGGGAATTAAACAATTCGAGAAAACATTATCTTGTATAATTCTGATGCTAAGTTTAATATTCGTCAAATGAATCGTTCTCTACTGCAAGAATATATTAATGAAAAAATTAATTGATACTCATGTATTTCAAGTATGAAATTTACCCTATAAGCATACACGGTTTCTACGACGCAAGATCCAGTTTGAGCTGTAACGCTGTTTAACTTCGAAACAGTGATGATTAACCTGTTACAAGGGACAAAAATTAAAAATTAATGGCTGAGGTTTTTTTTTTTTACCAAAATAGCTTAGAATAAATCCGTAAATATGTTCACGATATATTTTATTTTTGAAATAAAATGCGTGGAATAATTCTGAATGACTATAGAATTAGTGAATGACTATAGAATTATTCTAATTATTACACACAAACACACGCGCGCGCGCGCGCGTTATTATTTGTAGTGCAAAGTGAATTGCCATTAATTCAGTGGAAAGGACTGAGGTATGCAAACGATAACTAATTGTTTCTGTATCAGTAATGATACCAAATCCAACAAGTCCTTCCGACTTGGAACCATATGGGCGAATACTGACTGCGATGAAATGAAAAAAAGGTTTGGAAAAATAACAGGAGCCATTGTCGGTTTCTCAAATCCTTTAAAAGGATGCAAAAAGGAAAACTGATGTAAATCCCAAGGAGGAAATGCAAATAAATCACATGTCTGAATACTCACATCATGGATTTCCGAATCATCAAGAAGCAATTTAATTCTCTCACAAAAGGGAAGAATGTGAGAGGGTCCGGCCGTATACAATCTCCGAAGCCAAAAATTAAGTATCAAAGAGAACAAAGGGTGTTTAGAGACTGATAAAGCATGAAGGTAATATTGTACAGATATTTTTTGACGCCGTAAATTTAAAGGAAGGTGGTGGCAGACAACATATAGACTCTCCACTGGTGAAGTTCGAAATGCTCCTGAACAAATTCTTAAAGCAGAATGGTGTATAGTATCCAGTCTCCATAAAACGGAAAACCTTGCAGGCCCGTACACCAGACAACCGTAATCAATGCGTGAGAGAATAATTTCTTCTTAAGTTCGAAGCAAGTATGTACGATCTGCTCCCCAAGTGGTTCTTGATAGTACCTTGAGCATATTCAACGACCTCTCACACTTCCTCCGCAGATGCAAGATATGCGGAAGGAAGGTGAGCCTACGGTCAAATATTACCCCTAAAAACTTAATTTCATTCATAACTGGGATTGCTACATTTATGGATTACAGGATCAATAAGATACATTTATGGATTATAGGATATGAATTATAGGATCCAAATGAAGACCCCGATTTTTACAAAAGTATACACGGTTACTTTTTTCTGGAGAAATCTTATGTCCGTTATTATCACACCTGTTCATTAGCTTATTAACTGCAATTTGCTGTTGATGCTCCATTGAGCGCATATTGCTGCCTTGGCAGGCGATTTGGAGATCCTCCACATATAAAGTACTTTAAACTGATGATGGTAAAACATTAAGAATTTGGCTAAAATGAAGCATAAAAAGAGTTACACTAAGGATGCTACCCTGTGGAACTCCCTCTGCTTGAATAAAAGAATCTGAATAAATATTGCCCATTCGGACTCGAAATGATCTTAAAGATAAAGAGTTTTTTTTAAAAGCTGGTAAATTTCCTCTAAAACCAAAATTTAAAAGATCTGTAAGAATTCCAAAGCGCCAAGTTCGAGCATGCGCTTTTTGAACATCAAAAAATATGGAGACCAGGTGATTCCGACTGACTAATGCATTTCGGATTTGAGTCTCAAGAAGGACGATATTATCAGATGTTGGACGCCCTCTACGAAAACCGCTCTTCATTTGTGGAATACTTGCCCTCTTTTCCAATTCAAAAACTAGCTTGGAATCGACCATACGTTCCAATGTCTTGCACAAACAACTTGTGAGTGCTATAGGCCTGTAATTCAGAGGATCAGAAGAGTCCTTACCGGGTTTGACAATGAGAATAACAATAGCTTCGTGCCATTGTGAAGGGAACTTTTGTTCAATATAAATATAATAAATTTACTCTTAAATATAATAACTAAAAATAATACTGTTATATAAATATAATAAATTTGAAAGAGAAGTGCTAGATAAATGGCGAAGTATATTATAGGTAATTCCATCCGGGCCGGGGCTCGTATCCTTAACTTTAGATAAGGCCCTTAGTAGTTCATGCATCCTCAACTCTGAATTGTAAGGAAGGGATCTTCAAGTGGAAAAACGCAAAACTCTTCGTTCCGCGCGACTCTTCGCCAAAAAAGCAGAATTATATGAATCGGTTGTGGAAACTTGTGCGAAAGCATACCCGAGAGTATTAACAACATCTATGAAGGAGGAAATCTTTCTAATTCCTGTTTTTAGCATAGGAAAAGAGAAATCTTTGTAGATCCCATTTGCAGCTTTTACTTTTTTCCAAAGCAATTTGCTAGACGTATGGGATGTGATTAAAGACACGACGCGAGCCCAAGATTCCCTTTGGCTTTGTCGGCGGATGCGGTGAGCATTAGCTCTGGCACGCTTAAACGCAATAAGGTTTTCAAAAAATATTCCATCGTTTCTTTTGTTCTTTGTAACTATCGTGGCAAGAGTCATTCCACCACTGTCTCCGGAATTTCCTTAGACGTGGGGAACATTTTGGGATGGTATTGTTTGCAGCATAAATAATACAATCAATAACATTTTGCACTGCTTCCGAGATATCTGAAATTTTTACCATTGTTTCGGTTATCTCTGCAAGTTGCGTGAATGCAGACCAATTTGCCTGCTGGAATAGAAAAAGCGAAGGACATGAAATCGCACCGCCTCTATCAGCATGGGAAACAATCAATGGAAAGTGATCACTGTTTTGAAGATCACCTGCAACAGTTAAAATCAAAAATGGTAGCATTTCAGGAGAGCAAATGGCAAGGTCAAGATTGTGGAAACTGCGTGTGGGTTCATGAAAATATGTCTTCTCATTATTATTGAGTAGACAGAGAGAGTTATCGGTAATAAACTGCTCTATCTGTCGCCCGCGAGTGTTAGTATTTTCTGAACCCCATAATGTATTATGTCCATTAAAGTCGCCGAGTATTAAAAATGATGAAGGCTGCTTATCAACAAGATTATTCAGTTGTTGCTGATTGATGACTTCATGTGGTGGCATGTATATATAACAGACTGTAACAAGTGTTCTTGTATGAATCTTAACTGCTACAGCCTGTAATTGAGTGTGTAATTTAAGAGGTGTACTTGGAAAAAGGTTAGAAGTTAAGATATAGACACCTCCAGAGTTATTGGCTTCTGCATCAGCATCCATGCGGACTATATTGTAGCCACGAAGTTTGAAGTAAACGTTAGGATTCAAGAATGTTTCTTGAAATGCAAAGCAAGAAGGACGATATTGATTTGTAATACTCTTAAAGTCAGAAATTTTGGATCTCAGACCACGACAGTTCCAAGAAGCGAAAGTTCCCATTAATTTATATTGTTGGGAGATAAATCATTAGCAACAATGCTTTGATTTTGTGGAACATCACAGCTCAATGTAAAATTATCCTCTTCAGATGGATGGAGGAAAAGGTGATCAAGACTATTTGGTTTATCAAAGATGGTCGGCAAGTCCTTATGAACTAAGTCCTCCGTCGCTAATCCCAAAGCGACTGAACATCGGACTGATAAAGAAGAGATTTTCTTCAAATCTCTTAGTGAACAACCTTTTTTGATAGTTTCAAGGCCAGAGATTTTGCAGAGGTAGATTTATGTTTCTTTCGGGTAAGTTTAGTAGCTTTGGCCGGGGTAACATTTGATAACTGATCAGATTCAGATATTGAAACTGAACTATCAGATCCAGATCCAGAGCCTTAAAATCCCTTGTGTCATATTGTATCCCTACAGTTTTTGGTGGACCCTTTACAACAGAAGAATAATTTGTTCCAAGTGCAGATGTACGAGCTCTGACAATTCTCCTAGCTTCAGAAAACGACACCTCTCTTTAGTTTTTACAGAAATAATATCTTTTTCTGTTTTCCAGGCAGGGCATGAGCGGGAGAAAGAAGCATGGTCTTCTTTGCAATTCACATATTTTTTCTTGGCTGAACACTCATTGCTTTCGTGGCCAGCTACTGCGCAACGGGCGCATGTTAAAGTCCCGCGGCAGTTAGCCTTTGAATGGCCAAAACGCTGACAATTGAAACATCTTAGAGGATTCGGAACATAAGGTCTTACGGGTAATTTCATGTATCCAGCCTTTATAGACTCTGGCAATTTTGGGCAGTTAAAGGTTAAAATAAGATGTTCAGCATTAAGGAGTTTTCCATCTCACCTAATACAAATTCGGCACACATTTGTCACTCCTTCAGTTTGCAATTTTAAGCTATTTACTCCAAAGAGACATTGAATAATTCCCCGCAGGTAATTACACCTTTCGAGGAATTCAAGGAACCATGTGGAGTCATAGAAACTGGAATTGTACCTACTGATTTTAATTTTAAAATTTTGTGCGACTGTTTGGACCTGATTGGAGTTTTCGAACAGATGCTACTTCTCTTACATTTCCTGTTAATGCTTTTTCTACAAGGAAAGGTGATAAGGAATGGAACGATTCTTTTACTTCAGAAATGCGTTTCACAATAAAATGCATCATATGGTTTCATAACTTGTTTCGTTCGAGTTTCAAAAGCTCTAAAAGGATTTTATTTATTATTTTTTTTTTCAATAATATTTCGAATATTGAGTCAACAGTTGCTCTGAACTATTTAATGTCTTAAAAATCAAAAATAATATAGTTCGACCAAGTTTATATAGTTTTATTTCAAATTTTCAACGCCAATTTCATGCAAATGTGATTGATTTTTTTAACATTGGACCACATTCCCAGCGTCTTTGAAACCAGGAATGAATTATTCAGATTGGAAGTCATCTCAGTCGGTCCAGGAGAAGGTGGCTTGATTTCTAGAGCGAGGGGCTGATTCTTAAACTTTTGCTATTCCTCAGTTCGAGTCTCGAAATCTCAAAATGGAATTTTTTTCCATTCTTCTTATTTTATTTTTATTTTGAATATTATTTCAAAAGGAGTTTCAACAGTTGCTCTGAACTATTTAACGCCTTAAAAATTGAAAATAAAATATTTCGACCAAGTTTTTATAGATTTATTTCAAACTTTTAGCTCCTAGTTCACTCGCATGCCCAAATGCCATTAATATTCTGAGCATTGGGCTTTTATACCAGATTCCCAGCCTCTTTGAAACTCGGTTGTTGTTTATTGGGTATTATTGGCGCAAGACCCATACATTGGCTAAACTGCACCAGACAAATATTTAGACGTTTATATAGTATATTAAAATTGAGGTAAAAAGTAAATTTCTTTTATCACTATTTTAAAATGTAACATTTGAAACTGATAGTTAAAAAAAGGGTCAGAGAGATTTAAAAAGGCAATAAAATTTAAATAGAATTATGAAATCCAATGACTTTTAAGAAGCTAAAAATATTTTTATGGGGATATTCACCCACTAAATCTTGTAGTGTTAATAATGGTGCGAAAAAAACAAATGGTTGCGATGGTGATGAAAGGAGGGACATTGAATTAAAATCTGTAAAACGGTAAAGTCTACTCGGCATGTCGGACATATTGGGGAATCATTTTCGAACAACAAATGTTTGTGAGTAAAACGGTTGTGTCCTGTGCGAACACGAGTCAGTTTCACATCAATCGTAATTTTAGAAGCAATTCAGCTGAGATTTTCTCGAATTATTTGATTTCTTATTTAAAAACATTTATTGAATATTAGTTTTTTTTTTCAAATAATTCTGTAAATTCATATTTCCTATTTTGGTCATGTGTTCATACTTGAATTAATAATTTTATTAATTAACTAAATTTTCAAAATATTTGAAGGATAAATTTTTTCCAATTTAAAATTATTATAGAATCTTGAATGTTTCTGAGATTCCTAGATGAAAATTATGTTAAATAAATGCCCAAAGCTTCTAGACTGATTCGCTAAAAACGGAGAGTAAAAACTCATTACAAAATTGCAATTCAGCAGAGAAGACAACTTTTAAAAACTAGAGCAAAAGAATTGATAGATTTTGATGCATTCAGATAAACAAAAGAGTATTAAAATCTGTAAATACACATTATCGTTGAAAAATCGAATTTTCTCCTTTGAGTTACGTTACGAAAAAATGCCTTTTTACAATGATGGAAGGGAGAAGTAGGTGCATAGATAAATTGTCAATTAATAAATTCTATGGTTGCAAATTGCATTTCTTGCATTTTTTCCGAAATTTTCTTAATTTAAAATAGCACACCGCATGGGGCTTAGTGAAAATTTAATGTTATATGTGGAGAAAGTCGTAACGTGGAAGACAACATCTGATTTAGAAAGTGAATTTGTCAACATGCGCGATTCTAAAATTCCATCTATTATGTACAAATATCAGAACTGATGCCATTGGCAGTAACTATGGGTTGTCTAAGAACTAGTAGGATATGGCAATAGTTTTATGAGTAAAAGCAAAAGAATTGCAATACGAGTAATTATGTCAGGATCGTGGTTGTGGGCTGTGTGAGAAGGGCGAAGACTTTGGATATCGGGAATGGTATGTATGGTCTAACTACAGCAGCCTAATACAGTGGAAATGAAAGAAAGGTTAGCAGTAGTGGTATGTAATAAATGTTTCTTCAAAAATATAGATGTACTTCTTGGGCTGTTTCTCTTTGTTGCAAAATGCTATTTGTTACAAAAGTAAATATTTGGAGCGATAGTTCTTGTCGGTGTGGGCTATGTGTAGAAAGAGATTTTGGGAGCTGTGTTGGCTTGGGTTACGTGTGGAGTAGAAACGGTTGAGTCTGAAAAAACAATGCTTAAGGAAACGATTGAATTCTGCGCATGCCCTCAATCTCCAGATTAAAATATGAATTAAATAAACGTATATATTGCGGTACAATTTTAATTCATGAAGTATGAAATTAGGACGATTCAGTCGTGACTGTATAATTAAAACATATAATAATAAAAAAATATTTATAAAAATATATATATAAAAATTCTTTCGTTGCTTTCTAGCCTCAAACTCGACCTGCAAAAAGAGTCGGATCTCTTCCTGCCGTTTTCTCCATGAGGCCACACGTCTCTGTGTTAGGGCTGTACACTAAGATTCGTAATGCTAATAAGCTTTCGTGAAGGCGCTCGAAATGTAGTCTGAAATGTAGCCGCTAAATGCTTAAGGAAACGATTGAATTCTGCGCATGGACTCAATCTCCAGAGTAAAATATGAATTATATAAACATTTATATATTAATGTACGATTTAATTTATTAAGTATAAAATTTGGACGATTCAGTCGTGACTGTATAATTAAGACATATAATGATAAAAAAATATTTATAAAAAAATAAATATAAATTCCTTCGTTGGTTTCCAAACTCGAACTCGCAACCTGTAAAAAGTGTCGAACCTCGTCCTGCCGTTTTGACCATCAGGCCACACGTCTCTGTGTTAGGGCAGAAGGCTAAAATTTGTAATGCGATTAATCTTTCGTGAACCGATTGAAATGTAGTCAGAAAACACAATGCTTAAGGAAACGATTGAATTCTGCGCATGCCCTCAATCTCCCGATTAAAATATGAACTAAATAAACATATATATTGCTGTACAATTTTAATTTATGAAGTATGAAATTTGGACGATTCAGTCGTGACTCTAAAATTAAGCCATATAATAATAATAAAATATTTATGAAAAGTTAATATAAATTCTTTCGTTGGTTCCCAGGCTCGAACTCGCAACCTGTAAGGGATGCAAATTAAGATTCGTATTGCGATTAAACTTTCGTGAAGGCGATCGAAATATAGTCTGAAAAAATAAATGCTTAAGAAAACGATTGAAATCCGCTAATGCCCTTAATATCCAGATTAAAATATGAATTAAATAAACATATATATTGCTGTACACTTTTAATTTATGAAGTATGAAATTTGAACGATTCAGTCGTGACTGTATGATTAAGACACATAAAGATAAAAAAAATATTTATAAAAAATAAATATATATTCTTTCGTTAGTTTCCAGGCTCGAACTCGCCAAAAGAGTCAGACCTTGTCCTGCCGTTTATTCCATCAGGTCGCACGTCTCAGGGTTAGGGCTGCATACTAAGATTCGAAATGCGAATAATCTTTCGTTAAGACGATCGAAATGTAGTCTGAAAACACAATGCTTAAGGAAAGATTGAATTCTGCGCATGCCTTCAATCTGCAGATCAAAATATGAATTAAGTGAACATATATATTGCTGTACAATTTTAATTTATGAAGTATGAAATTAGACCGATTCAGTCGTGACTGTATAATTAAGACATAATAATAATAATAAATATCTATAGAAAAATAAATATAAAATCATTCGTTGGTTTCCAGGCAAGAACTCGCAACCTGCAAAAAGGGTCGGATCTTGTCCTGCCGGTTTGTAAATCAGGCCAGACGTCTCTGTGTTAGGTTTGCAAGCTAAGATTCGTAATGCGATTTATCTTTCGTGAACCGAGTGAAATGTAGTCTGAAAACACAATGCTTAAGAAAACGATTGAATTCTGTGCATGCCCTCAATCGCCAGATTAAAATATGAATTAAATAAACATATATATTGCTGTACAATTTTAATTTATGATGTATGAAATTAGGACGATTCAGTCGTGACTGTATAATTAAGACATATAATGATAAAAAATATTTATAAAAAAATTAATATAAATTCATTTGTTAGTTTTCACGATCGAACTAGCACAAAAAGTCGATATTCGTCCAGCCGTTTTGTCCATCAAGCCACACGTCTCTGTGTTATAGCTGCACACTAAGTCTCGTAATGCGAATAATATTTCGTGAAGACAATCGAAATGTATTCTGAAAACCCAATGCTTAAGGAAACGATTGATTTCTGCGCATGCCCTCAATCTCCCGATTAAAATATGAACTAAATAAACATATATATTGCTGTACAATTTTAATTTTTGAAGTATGACATTAGTCAGTCGTGACTGTATAATTAAGACATATAATAATAAAAAATATTTATAAAATATAAGTATAAATTCTTTCGTTAGTTTCCAGGCTAGAACTCGCAAAGTGCAAAAAGAGTCGGACCTTATCCTGCCGTTTTGTCTATCAGGTCACACGTCTCTGTTAGGGCAGCACATTAAGATTCGTATTGCGATTAACCTTTCGTGAAGGCGATCGAAATATAGTCTGAAAACACAATGCTTAAGGAAACGATTGAATTCTGCACATGCCCTCAATCTTCAGATTAAAATATGAATTAAATAAACATTTATATTGCTGTACAATTACAATTTATGATGTATGAAATTTGGACGAATAAATCATGACAGTATAAATATGACATATAATGATAAAAAAAGGTTTATAAAAAAGTGATAAATTCTTTCGTTGTTTTTCACGCTCGAACTCGCACAAAGAGTCGAACCTCGTCCTGCCGTTTTGTCCATCAGGCCACACGTCTCTGTGTTATAGCTGCACACTAAGATTAGTAATGCGATTCATCTTTCGTGCAGATGATCGAAATGTAGTTTCAAACAGAATGCTGAAGGAAACGATTGAATTCTGCACATGCCGTCAATCTTCAGATTAAAATATGAATTAAATAAACATGTATATTACTGTGCAATTTTCATTTTTAAAGTATAAAATTATGACTATTCAGTCGTGACTGTAAAATTAAGACTTATAATATTTAAAAAAATATTTATAAAAAATTTCATATAAATCTTTCGTTGGTTTTTAAGCTCGAACTCGCAACCTGCAAAAAGAGTCGGACCTCGTCCTGCCGTTTTGTCTATCAGGCCACACGTCTCTGTTAGGGCTGTACATTAAGATTCGTATTGCGATTAACCTTTCGTGAAGGCGATCGAAATGTAGTCTGAAAAAACAATGCTTAAGGAAACGATTGCAATCTACACATGCCCTCAATATTCAGATTAAAATATGATTTAAATAAGCATGTATATAACTGTACAATTTTAATTTTTGAAGTATGAAATTAGGACGATTCAGTCGTGACTCTATAATTAAGACTCATAATATTTAAAAAAATATTTACAAAAAAGTTAATATTAATTCTTCCGTTGGTTTCCAGGCTCGAACTCGCAACCTGCAAAAAGAGCCAGATCTGGTGCTGCCATTTTGTCAATCAGACCACACATCTCCGTGTATGGGATGCACACTAAGATTCGTAATGCGATTACTGTATATATTACTGTACAATTTTAATTCCTAAAGAATGAAATTTTGACGATTCAGTTTTGACTGTTTATTTAATACATATAATAATAAAAAAATATTCATAAAAAAATAAATATAAATTATTTCGTTGGTTTCACGGTTTGAACTCGCAACCCGCAAATAGAGTCAGATCTGGGGCTGCCATTTTGTCCATCAGGCCACACGTCTCTGAGCTCGGGCTGCAAAATTAGATTCCTATTGCGATTAATCTTTCGTGAAGGAGATCGAAATGTAGTCTGAAACACAATGCTTAAGAAAACGATTGAATCCTGCGTATGCCTTCAATCTCCAGATTAAAATATGAATTAAATAAACATATGTATTGCTGTGCAATTTTAATTTATGAAGTATGAAATTATGACGATTCAGTCGTGACTGTAAAATTAAGACTTATAATATTTCTAAAAAATATCATATAAATTCTTTCGTTTTTTTCAAGGCTCGAACTCGCAACCTGCAAAAAATGTCAGATCCGGTGCTGGCGTTTTGTCCATGAGGCCACAGGTCTCTGTGCTAGGGATGCGCACTTAAATTCGTATTGCGATTAATCTTTCGTGAAGGACATCGAAATTTAGTCTGAAAACACAATGCTGAAGGAAATTGAATTCTGTGCCTGTCCTCAATCTCCAGTTTAAATTTGTATTAAATAAACATATATATTGCTATACAATTTTAATTCATGAAGTATGAAATTTGGACGATTCAGTCGTGACTGTATAATTAAGACATATAATAATAAAAAATATTTATAAAATATAAGTATAAATTCTTTCGTTGGTTTCCAGGCTAGAATCGCAACCTGCAAAAAGAGTCGGACCTAATCCTGCCGTTTTGTCTATCAGGCCACACGTCTCTGTTAGGGCAGCACATTAAGATTCGTATTGCGATTAACCTTTCGTTAAGGCGATCGAAATATAGTCTGAAAACACAATTGTTAAGGAAACGATTGAATTCTACGCATGCCCTCAATCTTCAGATTAAAATATGAATTAAATAAACATTTATATTGCTGTACAATTTCAATTTATGATGTATGAAATTTGGACGAATTAGTCATGACAGTATAAATAAGACATATAATGATAAAAAAATGTTTATAAAAAATTAATATAAATTCTTTCGTTGGTTTTCAAGCTCGAACTCGAACAAAGAGTCGAACCTCGTCCTGCCGTTTTGTCCATCAGGCCACACGGCTTTAAGTTAGGGCTGCACACTAAGATTCGTCATGTGATTAATCTTCCGTGAAGACGATCGAAATGTAGTCTGAAAACACAATGCTTATGGAAACGATTGAATTCTGCGCATGCCCTCAATCTTCAGATTAAAATATGAATTAAATAAAAAATTATATTGCTGTACAATTTTAATTTATGATGCATGAAATTAGGACGATTCAGTCGTGACTGTATAATTATGACATATAATGATAAAACAATATTTATAAATAAATTAATATAAATTCATTCGTTGGTTTCCACGATCGAACTAACACAAAGAGTCGAACTTCGTCCAGCCGTTTTGTCCATCAAGCCACACGTCTCTGTGTTATAGCTGCACACTAAAATTAGTAATGCGATTAATCTTTCGTGCAGATGATCGAAACGTTGTCTGAAAACAAAATTGTTAAGGAAAAATTGAATTATACGCATGCCCTCAATCTTCAGGAGAAAATATCAATTAAATGAACATATATATTGCTGTACAATTTTAATTTATGATGTACGAAATTAGGATGATTTAGTCGTGACTGTATAATTAAGACATATAATTATAAAAAATATTTATAAAAAAATTGATATAAATTCTTTTGTTGGTTTCCAGGCTCGAATTCGCAAAAAGAGTCGAACCTCGTCCTGCCGTTTAGTACATCAGGCCACACGTTTCTGCGAGAGTGCTGCACATTAAGATTCGCATTGCGATAAACCTTTCGTGAAGGCGATAGAAATATAGTCTGAAAACACAATGCTTAAGGAAACGATTGAATTCTGCGCATGCCCTAGATCTTCATATTAAAATCTTAATTAAATAAACATTTATATTGCTGTATATTTTCAATTTAGGATGTATTAAATTTGGACGAATTAGTCATGACTGTATAAATAAGAAATATAATGATAGATAAATATTTATAAAAAATTAATATAAATTATTTCGTTGGTTTCACGGCTTGAACTCGCAACCTGCAAAAAGAGTCAGATCTGGTGCTGCCATTTTGTCAATCAGGCAAAACATCTCCGTGTAAGGGATGCACACTAAGATTCGTAATGCGATTAATCTTTCGTGAAGACGATCGAAATGTATTCTGAAAACCCAATGCTTAAGGAAACGAATGAATTCTGCGCATGCCCTCAATCTCCAGATTAAAATACGAACTAAATAAACATATATATTGCTGTACAATTTTAAATTATGAAGTATGAAATTATGACGATTCAGTCGTGACTGTTTAATTAAGACATATAATAATAAAAAATATTTATAAAGAAAGAAATATAAATTATTTCGTTGGTTTCACGGCTAGAACTCGCAACCTTCAAAAGAGGTCGGATCTTATCCTGCCAGTTTGTAAATCAGGACAGACGTCACTGTGTTAGGGTTGCAGGCTAATATTCATAATGCGATTTATCTTTCGTGAACCGTTTGAAATGTATTCTGAAAACAAAATGCTTAAGAAAACGATTGAATTCTTTGCATGCCCTCAATCTCCAGATGAAAATATGAATTAAATAAACATTTATATTGCTGTACAATTTTAATTTATGATGCATGAAATTTGGACGATTCAGTCGTGACTGTATAATTAAGACATATAATGATAAAATAATATTTATAAAAAAGTTAATATATATTCTTTTGTTGGTTTCCAGGCTCGAACTCGCAAGCTGCAAAAAGAGTCGGACCCCGTCCTGCCGTTTTGTCTATCAGGCCACACGTCTCTGTTAGGGCTGCAAATTCAGATTCGTATTGCGATTAACCTTTCGTGACGGTGATCGAAATATAGTCTGAAAAAAAAATGCTTAAGAAAACGATTGAAATCCGCGAATGCCCTCAATCACCTGAATAAAATATGAATTAAATAAACATATATATTACTGTACAATTTTAATTTATGTAGTATGAAATTTGAACGATTCAGTCTTGAATGTATGATTAAGACAAATATTAATAAAAATATATTTATAAAAAAATAAATGTAAATTCTTTCGTTGGTTCCGAGGCCGTAACTCACAACCGGCAAAAAGTGTCGGATCTCGTATTGCCATTTGGTCTATCAGGCCACACGTCTCTGCGTTAGGGCTGCAGACTAAGATTCGTAATGCGATTAATCTTTCGGGAAGGCGATCGAAATGTAGTCTGAAAACACAATGCTTAAGAAAACGATTGAATTCTTCGAATGCCTTCAATCACTAGATTAAAATATGAATTAAATAAACATATAATATTGCTATACAATTTTAATTTATGAAGTATAAAATTTGGACGATTCAGTCGTGATTGTATGATAAAGACATATAATAATAATAAATATTTATAAAAAAATAAATGTAAATTCTTTCGTTCGTTTCCAGTCTTGAACTCGCAACCAGCAAAAAGAATCAGACCTCGTCCTGCCGTTTTGTCCATCAGGCCACACATCTCTGTGTTAGGGCTGCACACTAAGATTCGTATTGCGATTAATCTTTCGTGAAGGCGATCGAAATACAGACTGAGAACACAATGCTTAAGGAAACGATTGAATTCTGCGAATGCCCTCAATCTTCATATTAAAATATGAATTAAATAAACATATATATTGCTGTACAATTGCTGTATATATTGCTGTACAATTGCTGTATATATTGCTGTACAATTGCTGTATATATTGCTGTACAATTGCTGTATATATTGCTGTACAATT
>JAPMOQ010051059.1:370242-390148 GCA_026543055.1 Argiope trifasciata
TGCTGTATATATTGCTGTACAATTGCTGTATATATTGCTGTACAATTTTAATTTATAAAGTATGAAATTTGGATGATTCAGTCGTGACTATTTAATTAAGACATATAATATTAAAAAAAACATTTATAAAAAAATAAATATAAATTCTTTCGTCTATTTCCAGACTCGAACTCGCAACCTGCAGAAAGAGTCGGATCTCGTCCTGCCGTTGTGTCTATCAGACCACACGTCTCTGTGTTAGGGCTGCATACTAAGATTCGTAATGCGATTAATCTTTCGTGATGACGTTCGAAATGTAGTCTGAAAACACAATGCTTATGGAAGCGATTGAATTCTGCGCAAGCCCTCAGTCTTCAGATTAAAATATGAATTAAATAAACATATATATATCTGTACAATTTTAATTTAGTAAGTATGAAATTATGGCGATTCAGTCGTGACTGTATAATTAAGGCATATAATATTTAAAAAAGTATTTATAAAAAAGTTAATATAAATTCTTTCATCGGTTTTTAAGCACGAACTCGCAACCTGCAAAAATAGTCGGACCTCGTCCTGACGTTTTGTCTATCAGGCCACACGTCTCTGTTAGGGAGGCACATTCAGATTCGTATTGCGATTAACCTTTCGTGAAGGCGATCGAAATATAGTCTGAAAATACAATGCTTAAGAAAACAATTGAAATCCGCCAATCCCTCAATCACCAGATTAAAATATGAATTAAATAAACATATATATTGCTGTACAATTTTAATTTGTGAAGTATGAAATTTTGACGATTCAGTCTTGACTGTATGATTAAGACGAATAATAATAAAAAAATATTTATAAAAAATAAATGTAAATTCTTTCATTGGTTTGCAGGCTCCAACTCGCAACCGGCAAAAAGAGTCGGATCTCGTCCTGCCGTTTTGTCCATCAGGCCACACGTCTGTGTGTTAGGGCTGCACACTAAGATTCGTAATGCGATAAATGTTTCGTGAAAGCGATCGAACTATAATCTGAAAACACAATGCTTAAGAAAACGATTGAATTCTGCGATTGCCCTCAATCACCAGATTAAAATATGAATTTTCGACGATTCAGTCGTGACTGTATAATTAAGACATATAATAATAAAAAATATATATATAAATTTTTTCGTTGGTTTCCAGGCTCGAACTCGTGACCTGCAAAAAGAGGCGGATCTCGTCCTGCCGTTTTGTGTTGATATATATATTGATAAAAATATATTGATTCTTGGAATGTTTGTTCTATTGAGCATGAAAGAACAATCCGCTACTCGCGGAATATGTGACTTCGTGGCTAGAGAGAAAGTCCAATCAAAGATTTTTGTCACTTCTCATTTCTAGTCTCGAAATATCTCGTTTAAATGTTATAGATTTATTCGAAATATTAAATCTAGCATTCACGCACATGCATTGGAGTCATGCCTATTCTTAGCACTGTGCGTTTTGACAGAGACCCCTCGGCCAATTTAGGAGTAACTAGCTATTTATCCAAAACAAAAGGAAGAATGAAAGATTTTTGCTGGCTCTCGTTTCGAGGCACGAAACCGAAAAATTGATTTTTCCTTTATTTTGAATAATATTTCGAATACTAATTCCATATTTACTTTTAATTATTCTTCCCATTCGAAAATAAAATATTTACAGATTTGTTTGAAATGTTAATTTCACAGACATGTGCAGAAGTCGTCCTAAGTCTTAGCGTTCTTTTTTTTTTTTTTTGACCAGATTCCCACCGCATTTGATACTGGGAATATCGTATTAAAGAATCAAAGATCCTTCAAAAAATTAAAGAATATAAGGCTTGATGGCTGATCCTCAGATTCTCTTGTAACCACAAAATGGATTTTAATTTTTTTTAAATAATATATTTCGAATACCAATTCTATAATTACACTGAATTATTCCACACCTTATAGTTCAAATATAAAACATTTCGTTCACATATTTGTAAATTAAATTGTAACGTTGAGTTTCAAAATTGTGCACATGCACAAAAGTCATTCCTATAGCATTTTTAATGCATAATCTAATGCAATTTTCTTCCTAATATGTTTGATACTTGGATAGCGATATTAAGAAGGAAAGAACCTCTTCCACACAATCTATATGTGGCTTCCTGAACACAGCGATCCCCAGTTCGAATCGCAGAATTGTTTTACATATATGTATTCTTTTATTTTTCTTTTCAGTATTATTCCGAGTATTACTTTCAGGGTTATTCTGATTTATTTCAACCCTAACAAATCAAAATATTTCATTAATCTATTTACGGATTTATTCGAAATTTTAAGTGTCACCGAGATGCGCAGAAACCATTCCTATACTTAGCATAATGCTTTTTGACCAGATTCCCATCGTCTTTGATGCTTGTATTGTCGTATTCAGATAGAAAAACATTCAGTAAAGGAATATATGGCTTGGTGACTAGCGCAAATCAGTGATTTTTGTTGATCCTCAGTTTGAGTCCCGAAACGGATAATGGACTCAATTTTTTGTTTTGAATGATATACACATATATAGAATAATTTTCAGGTTTCGAGACTTGAACTGAGGAACAAAAAATAAAAAAAAAACCTCTGATCTGCCTTTGTCATTCAAGCCACGACGATACACATTTCTTGTGTGGTGAAGGGTTCTTTCATTCTAAATACAACAATCGAAGTATGAAATACGTTGAGAATCAGTGTTATGATTAGAAATTACCCCTGCGTATGTCTGTGAACTTGATACTTAGGATTTCGAATAAATCCATAAATGCACTACGAAATATTTTGCTTTTGAAGTATTAGGCTTGGAATAATTCAGAGTAAATGTAGAATTAGAACTCTGAATAATATTCAAATTTTTTAAAAATAAGAATGTAAATATATATAAAAAAATTTGTGGCATATGACTTAATGGATAGAGCGACAGGATGAATCAAAAATTTTTATTGATCTACATCTGAAATCTGGGAACCATCAATTGATTTCATATATTGTGTTTTTTTGAAAAATCGATTTTGAATATTTTTTCTCATATGTTATATATTTATTTGAATTTTTCTAATATTTACACTCTATAACTCAAAATTTTGCTTAAAATAATCTATAAATTTAATACAATTTTTTTCCACGAGATCTTGCACAAGCACAGAAATTATTTTTAATCATAAGCATTGAGATTTTATGCGAGATTTGCATCATATTTTAAATTGGCAATGGTTTTGCATATTAAGAATCTTTTCTATTCTTGTCATTTTCCTTTCAGACCAGAGGCCCATCCTATTTCCAAGATACTATTTATGGAATGTACATAGAATCTTAGACCTCGAGGGCTCTTTTTGAATGTGCGATTCGATGAGTATAACGGAACGCCTTTTCTCTGTTTTTTCGAAGTCCTCAGTTCGAATTCCGGAACCTATAGTTATCTATACTTATAATAAAGCTCAATGTGTGTGTGTGTGTGTGTGTGTGTGTGTGTGTGTGTGTGTGTTGGCGCTCTACAGGCCAGACCGTTGGACCTACAGCTACCAAATTTGGTACATGTATACCTTGAAGGTCTCGAATGTGCACCTCGGAGTCCTTTTTTTGAATTTTTTATTAGAATTTGAATTAATTAAAATTTAAGCGAAATTTCGACGTTTTTCCGCTATAACTTCCGAAAATATTATTGCACAAACATGATTTTAACATCAATTTAAAGATTAAAAAAAATTAGCTTTCTAATGGTATCAGTGTTTTAATGTATAACTCAAGCTTCTATTTTTAACGAATTTTTAAAGAAATATTTTAACCATGTTTTTTTAGCACGTCACTGGATAAAATAAAATAAAACAATGCCGGAAGTTCAAATGAAAAAAAAAAACCACAACTATCATCGTAAATCAAATCTAAAGAAATACAGCTTTCAGCACGGATAAAATAACATAAATATAAAATGTGATATCTTCTATAAAAATAAATGCAATTCAAAGGATTCTAAGAAATCGTTTGCAATATTTATATCATTAATTCCATAAATAATCTTTATTTACAGTAAACCTAATTGAATTTAAACAGGATATGCATTGAAATCCCGACTTAATGGCATATTTCTATAATCGTTTGCAATATCTGTATCATTAATTCAATAATTTTTTTCGCTTTCTTTAAAAAACATATTTAACATTTTGGCAATATCACCGAAAAAAACATTTTTAATATTTTGGAAGCATAATTGATAAATTATTAGAGCATTAAACTCAAATAGTTTTTCCGAATAAAGTTACCGACTCTTTAACTACTAATAACTGAATCTTTTAACTTAAACTATTTCTTAAATTTTGGCTAAAAAATATATGATGTAATTTGAAATTTTAGAACGCATTACTCATGGCGAACCAGCTGGTCGCCAAAGGCGGCTAGTTCTTAATAAAATCTACTTTTATGACGAATTCCTATAAAATAAATTCCATTTTTAGATGTCAAGGACAGAAATGGTTCATATTTATAGCATTTTGCTTTTAAATGATTGTGCTTATTTTTTTTTCTTTTTGCAGGTCCTCAGTTCCTGGAACCGATGAAAAGATTTTATACATATCCTGCCTAAGCACAAAAATCAATTCAATTCATAGCAGTGCGCTCTCACACCACAGGACCGTCGTTTTTCTTGCTAAGAATTATTAAATGCATGTAAATTCTTAGATCACAGCCGCTTTCGATGGTATTCTTTTGTATATTAGGCTACAATCTAACTGCAGATGTCAAGGATGTGTCTCCTTTAGCTCAGGAGAATTGGTGGTCATTGTAAACATATTTACTATAGAAATTACTTCAGGCTATTTGGTAACCTGTCTATGATAGTAAGAGAACACTTGCATCCATTTGATGCAAGACATTTCTTGTATATTCAATATGAAATTTTAAAAAAGCCGAAAGTTCCTTACCAATTTTGCAGACTTTTAAAAAGTTTTAAATATAAAATGATCCCAGTTGAAATTTAAAAGCTGCATTAAAGAACTGCCTATGGTGTAGTTTGATGAATCAATTGGAGCAATCCAAACAACACCAAGAAGGGTTGCTTTAGGAGTATTTCATCGGCTAATCTCGTTCCGAAGCAGTTAATGATTTTTCAGCTTCTTCAGTCCATTCAAGAGGGTTTGCAGGTTTTTCAATAGGAGTGAAGATTTCTTTTTGTTTGTATATTATTTTAAAAAAATAAAGGTTCTAAAATAAGAGCTACTTTAAAAAATGAATCAATGATAAAAACTATACATTCCAACAAATCTCACAATCAAGAAGAGACGATTGACCTTCACCGTAAATTTGAATTCCAAGAAATTTTAAACTCCACACCAGAAGTACAATTAGATGTTTAATTGCTAAACCTTAGTAATCGAGAGTTTCCAAAAACAAGTGCATGCAGATGAGCAGTATGTTCATTAAACTTTTAAATGCAATTAGAATTGATACATTAAATTTTCTGTATCTTCAGGCTGAACTCTCGGTACTCAATTTTGCGATAAAGGGGGCTTTAGAGAACGGTTTTTAATTAAAGCTTCTAACATTTCCAATTCTTCATAATAAGTTAGGTAAAAGTCGTAATATATCACGAACGGGGGAAGAAATTGCGAGCTCCAAGAACTGAATTTTCTTTTAACCCATAAAAAATATACTCTTTTAAACATGATATATGATAATATTTTTAGGATGGAAATTGGCTTATTAAGAGCGATCTATTTAGCATACGAGTTAAATGTAATTTGATTAATAAATTGGCTTTTTTGATATTCAAGGGAAAAAATCTAGTCACACTCATCTGTGCGAGATAAGAAATGGAGGCATCTAAGTTTCTTCCATATTGAAAAGTTTGTCAGAACTTTTACCAACCTACATAACTACAAGCAAATATTGATGAAATTGGAGCGAAGCAATCTTCTCTATGACAATAAAAAGTGATAAAAATAAAAAGGCCCAGATACTGAGTGGTTGTTAATTTTGGATAGCAAAATATAGTTTTAGAAATTTCACATTTGAAAATCTTTTAATTGACTATAACTACATAGTAATTTTTTTTTTTAAATTCACCTGTAAATATTTATATTAAGTATCGAATAACGAAAAAGTGCATAATAATTACATTCATTTTTTTCATCTGGTGTTTTATAAAAAAAGTTTCACACACTCTTTACTATTTTATTATAGTGGAACTAAATAATTTTTTCTTTACTGGCCATTAATTTTCTTCCTTGCCTTATTTAGCTCTCTCAATTTGTTATTGTCCGAGACATTTCTTTTTCTCAATGTATAAATTAAGTCCCGGGTAATTTTTTTAATCCTCATTTTTTAAAATTCAACAACTTTTTATTCGGCTTCACATGATTAAATTTAAAAAGATCCTTTCATATTGCGCAGAGGTTTACAGTTATCTACTATAATGCGTTATTTCATTCATATATTTGAAATATAACCCCCTCTCTCTGAAATTTTAAGTATATCAAATCCACTCTCCTTGCCCTAATTTTCGGTATATATTATAAATATTTTTTGTAGAGATAACTGATATACTAAATTCAGTTCAGGCACAGTAGACTTTCCTGTTGCAGACACTTCCCTCCTCTTTTCTATTCAAAAGTGATACCAGATAAAGTGCTATGAAGCAAATTCAGCGTAACACAGCATCAATATTCAATAAGAAGGCGAAATAAAAATAGATGCGAGCATTTCTTTATAAAATGGTTTTTGAACATTAGTTTCTGTCCGCGATTGGATTATTACGCCAGTCAGAAAATTAGTATTAGTACAGATTTTTGTCTTCACAGACTCAAATTTCAAATCCTGTGTAGATTGCGAATAGAATAAAGATCAGATAATAATGTCAATTGACGACACAATATTTCAATTTTAGAAAGTTTTTTCACTCAATTTTTACTATTAATTTACTCTCCATACATTATATAAAAAATCTTGTTCAAATTTTCAATCGTTAATAAAATACTTTTCATTCATACACTGAAGCTCAAATACTGAATTGTTTTAAAAACTTGTAAAGAATGACACTTGATGTCAATGCAGTTTTCTTTTTCAAATATTAATTAAATTTTTCCAGTAATTTCTATTTGGACGCCAAGCTCCGAGATTACTGATACAAAACAAGAACACAAATTAATTAATTCTTTCTTTCTATCTATATTTCTCTCTCTCTCTCTATATATATATATACTAGCCACATTTAAAGACCAGCTGGTTCGACAGGAATAATGCATTCTAAAATTTTCAATTTAATATTTGTGTGCCTTGCTCTCTTTTTAACTTCTTAGCCAAATATATTTTAACTTTGATAGACATGCAACTCATATAACTATAGAAGATTTACGATTATTTGTGGATTGCACTATATATCTCTCTGATTCGCTATCACCTGTCATGGAATTATGTGGAAAATATCACATCGTATATTTATTCCATAACATTACGCTACCATTTCAACACGTGCTGCGCGTCACACTTTCCTCAGTGCAATAAGAGTTAATTTAATTTTTCAATTTGAGTTTTTGTCAATGTGATGGCAATCACTGGTGTACTCTTGCAGGCTAAATTCTGCTTTCATTTTGTAAAAAATTAATGGATAAAAAATACGATTATAATATTTTTTTAAAAAATTCATTAAAAATAGAAACTGAGATTTTAAGTTAAAAGAATGCTATCTATGACAAAGAGTGATTTTTAAGAGGAGTTGAAAGAAAAGTTTTTTGGAAGTTAACGCTGAAAAATTCCAAATGTTAGATGAATTTTTAATTAATTCGTATCAAAAAAAGTCCGTCTAAGTATTCTTTTCCATCTTCCAAAGTAAATATGTGCGATAGCTCCCGATCATATGGTCTGGTGTGTAGAGAGAGCACTAACAATGGAGCTCACACATTCATTCATTTACGCAAAGCACATATTCAATTGATCATCAGCCTTAGAGTAATACCGGGCACTGATTGGCCTGATATTGATGTAGTATATTATAATATGGTGGTCGAAATTATCTAAAAAAGCACTTTTGAATTATTATATTCCTTTTTTCTTAATAAATCAGTCAGTTTTGTTGATTGATTTAGAAGATTGATTAATGCAACAACTTTTTTAAAATATTAGCAAAAATATATTGTAAAATATGGCTCACAGAGCAAAATGTGAAAAAATCTAAAACATTATTCATCAATTCATTGTACGACTCAAGTTACATAAAAAGTAAATATTTTCTAAATTTAGACCAAGTTAATAGTACTGAACAATATGCGTGCCTATTACTAATGATTTACTAACTTGCCAACGGGCCAGAATTTGAATCCTGTATCAATTCAGTCTTCTTTACCGTAAACAAAACGCTGTTTTTTTCTTTTTTGAATTAATGATATAGGTATTGCAAACGAAAAAAACCTATAGAAACCTTTACCTTGAATTTATATTTTTAGAAAACATAATATTCAATTAATTTCATTCAGGTACGTGCTGAAAGTTATATTTTTTAAAACTTAATTTGTAGTTAATAGTTGATTTTTTTTTAAATTTCAACTTCTGTCAATAAGATAACAATTTAATAAAAGCAATTTTTTCCCTTTGCGTGCTTATCATTTTTCGCTTGTTGTAAAATTTTATTGTTTCATCCGAAATATATAGTTGAAAAATGATTAAAATATTTCTTTAAAAATTCGATGAATAGAAATTTGTTATGCGTTAAAATACTTATATCATTAGAGTTAATCTTTTTTCTGCCTTTAACTTGATGTATAATTAATTCAATTTTGTGCTATAATATTTTTCGAAGTTGTAGCGAAAAAACGTAGAAATTTCGCTTAATTTTTAATAAATTAAAATTCAACTTAAATATTCGAAAAAATTGCTCCAAGAAGCACATTTCCTCCCTCCCAAAATATACAAAATTTGGTAGCTGTAGGTCCGTCTGTTTGGCCTGTAGATTGCCAACACAGACAGACATATGTGCTTTATATATATATATATATATTCTAGTCATGTTTGGCGACCAGCCGGTTCGCCAATCTTACTGGTGTTTAAAATTATCAGTTAAATACTTGATATAACGTCATTGTCAATCAAATACTTTATGTGACTTGCCTTTTAATAGCAACTTTATTAAAATATTCTTAAGGTTAAAATTTTGAGTCATATAATTCATTCATGCAGTTCTAAAAACCTTAAGGCCATAATGAAGGATATGTGAAATTATGTCAGCTCTCGCAACATTTGAACTTTAAATTAAATTGGAAATGATTAAACTGCAAATAGATATAAAAAATTTTTTTAACGAAACCAAGCATGTTTTAAATATAATTAATAGAATCATTATGTATAAAAAATACTACTAAATAATTACAATAATTTATGTAATATTTCAGCATTACTTGGATTCATCATAAAATTCAAGTTTTATTTCCACTTTCAAAAGGATTTAATTGATGTGAATATTAATATTTAATTTTGTCTAGAAACATAATTAAAAAATTATAAAGTCTAGCTCTTTTAGTTATAAGGAATTATATTTTATGAATATTCTTGACACTACAACTTTTATATAATTAAATTAAGGTTTCTATCTACTACTATCAAATTTGATTAACTTATGAAGTTTTGAATAGAAATGTTTGGAACATTCACTATTTTCATTCTTGGTGGGCAATCAGTCTAGAGAAATCCCGGACGTTGATTGGGGCATCATCTTTGGAATGGTCGATGAATTGGTTTTCAATTACCCGTTTTTATTGAATAGTGATCTTCGAATCTTAATAAGTCATACAGTTTTAGAGACCGAGTGAATTGAAGTACATCTCTTTTTATTTAAGAGCTAAACTTTCTTCATTTTTTTTAAAGTAATTACAGACACATGTTACATATTATATAGTTATTTACTTTATTTAGACCCTTTTTATAGATGTATTTCTATTATTAAAGTTTCACAAATTAGCTGTTGGACCTTGTATTGAAAAGAAATATATACTAAACCCTCTTTGTCTTAAATATAATAGATTTACTTGATAATATTGTAAAAGTCACAATTTTTCTTTGCATTCTTTTTAGAAAACATTTTATTATTTAATTTCATGGAGGCAGGTGATGAAAATTGCATTTATGTAGGTTTAATTTGCAGTATTTATTCATTTTTTTTAATTTGAGTTTTCGTTAATCTAATGACAACATATCAACAAAAGATAATTTTTTCCCTTTTACTGGTAACTTGCTCGTGCGGATTAAATTTTACTGTTTTGTCCGAAATGTATTGTTCAAACATATAATTAAATATTTCGTTAAAAACGGAAGCTTAAGTTATATGTTAAAACGCCGATACCATTATACAGCTGATTTTTTTAAACTTGAATTTTGAAACAAAAATTTTATTTATGCGATAATATTCTCGGAAGTTATAGTGGAAAAACCTCGAAATTTTGCTTAATTTGTAACTAGTTCAAATTCTAATTTAAAAATTCGAAAAAAAGGCTTCTCCCGACCTCCAAGGCATACACTTTCTAAATTTGGCAGCTGTAGGTTCAATGGCAGAGAGAGAGAGAGAATTATCAACACAGATAAGAAAATAAGTAGGAATTTAACTTAAAATTATATATTGCTTGTTTCTCTTCAGCTCGATTGCACTTCCCATGCACCCGCGTACTGAAAGATTCACATCGGTTTTAAATGGTACAACAGAGGGCATATGTTCCGCGAGTTGTTGTTGTTGTTGTTGTTGTTGTTTTTCCCTTAACGTGCTTTTTAATCTAAATTAACATTTTAAAATTTATAAACATTGTATATCCAAATGATAAAAAATGAAATATTTATGAAGAGAAGGTTTAGTTTTATTAACCTTAACCCCATTCATACCATCAACTTCACGTCGCCAAAGCTGAGAATGAAAAAGTGAATGGATAAAATTCTTAATTTAGCATCTCGGTGAAAAAGATAACGGTTATAAAAAAGTAGATTTTGAAGTAAAGATTTACTAGAATCATTCTAATATTTCAATTATTTAAACTCGTATAGTAATATAAAGATATATGGAATAGTGGTGCGTTTATAATTGGTTTTTGCACTTTAAACTATTTTCCTTCCTTGATTTTAAATTCAGTGATTCGATAAATGAGGAAGAATCATAATTGTATGAAACTGCAGTGAACAAACAGAAAACATGCGCATTGTAACCTGGAATTTGAAGCTTATATCACTTCTTTCATTTTCTTACTAAAATTAAGCAGTTTCTCGAAATTCAACGAATCTGACATTAAAAGAATCAAATCAAACAATGAAAAGATACAAATGATTTAAAAGGGGTCAAATCAGCGCTGTAAATGAATTAAAGATTTAGATCATTACAGTTTTGCCCTGTCACAAATGCATAAAAAGGTTAAAAAATAAATTCCAGGTTCAGATTTAACAAAAAAATTCTTTTTAAAGACGCTACACGACATGTTTTTAATTTAGTAAATGAGAAATGAATTTCACTTTAATACCTAAACCTAAATGAAATCAAATCCGATCTTACAATAGTACTGTATGCATAGTATTACAATAACAACCTTTAAAACTAGCACTAAAAAAGGATTTGCAGCGGTTTGGTTAAATTTATGAACCTTCTCTTAAATTAAACATTAATTTTTATAAAGAAATTTGAAAGGGAAGGGTCCTTTGACCGGCAAAAAACACCCGATAGGTTGCGCAAGACGAATTGGAAAGCAGAAAATCCCTGGATGATACAATAGTAAATACCCGCGAGTCTCGAATTAATGTTTTCGTATGTGATGGGAAATAAAAGAACACAAATAAAGAACGTGCTCGCAATGAAACCACACAGCAGTCGCATGCCCTTGCTCATAAAAACGGCGTCCGGATGCGAGAGATGTGGGGTCACAAAAGCCTTTCATGGGCCGACGAAGTGTCTCCTTTTTCTTTTGTAGGAGAATAACAGAAGGTTTTTTTGTTTCAAAATTCAAATTCAATTAAAATCAATCTGCTCCTGATAAAATGAAGAAAAATAGATACAAACACTTTAAAAAGAGTAGAGAATATTCTAGAAGAACCAAGTGTGTCGAATAAAATTCAAACGATAGTGTTCCTAACATAGTCCGAATTCTTCACAAAATGGCAAGAAATAAAGTCGAAAAAAAGCACGAATTTTGTTCGTTGAAGAGTAATAATCGAAGCAATTGGTCTCTTCAAATTTCTGGGAAAATTCTCGATTACAGCAAAGGACAGTCCAGTCCATCGCAAATGTCATTTTTCCTTCCTTGCAGTGTTAACACTCGCCACAGTATGAACATGGCAGGCATGTCCCAAAAAAAAGTCTTCACATGCGTCCAGTAACATTCTGGAAGAAGAGTATTCGCCTCGCGGAATATGGAAAAGAAAAAATATATATATTAATAACTCTATAATGCACAAAACTAAAAGAATATCAAGAAAAATGACAATAAGGAAATCCAGTAATAAATTTACTTTAGATATCTTCGCATCTTGTGAGGTATTCTCTTTTTAATTAAGACACAGCAGTTGGCAGTTGTTATGGAGGTAATCGATATTAATTATTACTTAGTCATATGCGAGGTAGGAAAAGTACTACAATCATTATCATCATCATAAAAAAAAATCAACCCGAGATATTGACGAATCTGCACCATTCAGTCCTTTTCGAATTCGAAATACACATTTTTGGCATTATGCCTGTATGTCTATCTGTCTGTGTGAAAAATAATTCAAAAATGCTTTGAACTAGGCGCATGAAGTTTGGTACATTAGCTTTGCTCCAAATTGAGATTTTCATCAAGAGTAAAATTCGTAGGTATAAGCTACATGTTCGGCTGTCAATAAATACAAAACGAAGATAGCAAGATCGATAACATTCGAAACACAAGATTTCACTACATAGTAGACATATATGAAATTTTAAACTAATTCAAACAAGGGTTCGACCGCCTGCCACTGTGTAACGCAATATTTCGGACACATGTAAACGAAATTCCTCAAAAATGCAGCGCTTTAAAAGCAGTCATAACACCACATACCCAATCTGATATATACGTGTAGATCTGTATCAAAGTTTCGTCGGATACTTATAAATTGCTATATATTCATATTATTCTACTGTTCGGCGGGGATTCATCGCGAAAACATACGCCAACACAACCGATTCGGTAAAAATGCTAAAGTCACGCCGAAGGTTAATATTTCATAACTGTTGTATGCCAATGTCATGCAAGGTATTGTTTGGGATAACACTTTCATTAGAGAGTATGCGAGAAAGATTTGAGGCAACCACACGAACTGTTCCTTACGCAGTATCGGTTTTCCGTTATGATCGGGAGTAGCAAAGTGCATTTCTTACCGTTATCTATTAGCTGGTAGAAAGACATTCATTTAAAGAAATATATGTAATAAGTAAATAACACGAATCAAAATTTCATCAATGGTAGCAGATGCAAAAAAAATTCTAATTTCATTGAGTCAATTACATCGCAAGCTAGAAATCGATGCCCGCCGGTAATCGCTCTGCACTCTCGCTCGCTAAAACACTCTGCTTTTGCCCTAAAAGGCACGTTCCCTGTCTCATCTCGTATGAAAAAATTAAGTAAAAACGAAGAATCAATAGATAAAAAAAATCTGAATTTCATTGAAGGTCAGAAAAGGATTTATTTGCTGATCCTAGCCGTTACATATTTCGTAGTCTAACCTGTAATAGATTACCAATTTGATTTCTTATTTTACCTAGTATTTAAAGGAAACGATTTGTTAATGATTTATTTCAGTTTATTTTATATTTTTATAACATAGTAAATGCCCACACATTTTCACAAATTTATAAGTAATGTTTGGTGAACAGCTGGATTAATCAGACATACTGATTGCGTTCAATTTTAATGTTATCTTTGATATAAAAAAAATTCTGATGTTCATATTTTTTCTATAAATATTTTTAATGCCATGTAGCCCATAACTGAATGATATCAAAGTTGCCATTCAGCCTAGAATTACATAAGTATGAAGCAAACCTATATTCAGTATGTATCTCTGTGCATTACCCGTTGGCCATAATGTAAATGGCTTGCGATTCAAACCTACTATTTAAATAGGCAAACTTATATCTATTATAATCAATATATAGTAAAAGATTAAGCATCTTCAGGCCTGAATCGCAGAAAATGAATGCATTAAGCATGAAATTGTTCTAGACATTGAAACTTTCCTTTTAAAAGCCTTACACTTTTTCCATTCATTGTATGAATGAACTCTACATGAGTCAAATCCCACAGTATCACAATGGCATTAGAAAATAAATTACTCTGTCATGTTGTTAGTCACAAATTAGCTTTGATGGCAGTGCTATTTCGTCTTTTTACTTTCTCGTATGCGCGAGATAGTAATCGTCAAAGTAATGCGAACTCGAGATTGTGATAAATCTCAACATTTTAAACCTACCAGAGTTTGAGAAACGTATTTCTGGCAAGTCTCCGTTTGCATGCGACAAAAATAACCAAAAACTACTTTAATCTAGATAGATGAAATTCGGTATATGATCATTACACCAAATTTGTATATTTCTGTGAAATTCTGTGCAAAATACTGTCAGAGGAACTTCGTCTGCCAGGTGGTGGGATATAATTTACACGAATGCAAATTAACACGACAGTTTCAGAATGGAGAAAGCTAGGTGAATAAAATTCAGTGCACAGATTCAATATCTGTACTATTGTCGCCTGTTCAATATTGAGTTAAATCTAACTATGAAATGAACGTTTTTTAGTCTGTACTTTCAAACGATATTAACTTAAAATCATAAAATGCAACGATTTAAATGTGTCAAATTTCGGATACTAGTCATCGCATGCCAGGGATTCATCGCCAAATGGGGAACCAAGGATGACACGACATATTCGTTAAAAATATTAAACTCAAGTAAGAGATTTAATACTTCGCGATTATCGATCAAAAATGCAATCCAGGGCATCACACCCGTTGGTTTTGATACAGAACTACGTTTTACAACTGATAATAGCATGTCTAATGTATATAAAAAACCGATAACATGCCTAATCTATTGAACATCAAGTGATGTAACACATACTTATTTCAATAACGAAGACAGAGTTGAGTGATAGAAACCTAAACACTTGGACTCATCAAACTTCAATATTATTCTGTATTTTAGAATTAATACAATTTGTGTAAAATTTATTAGTCAATCAACATAATTCCATTCGAAAATCTGCTTTTCCTTCCACCACTAAGGACCTCGGTAACTGATAATTCGGAAGTTTACATATATTAACTCCTAGTTTTAAAACCACATCAGGGCTATTTCAGGACAGATTTCGTTATTTTGAGCCTCGGTCTGATGACAAGGATGACACCAAACTGCCACCACTTTCCAAACTTCTACATCACACCAGGGGAAAGATGTTCGACACCGGCGGATTTAGAGTGTACTAGATACCCTTACGTGAAGGTTCTTAGGCGGAATCGGGCCTCGAGCCTGAAAACCTCCAGTTCCAAAACCAAGACTTTCCCACCTGGCCATCGCAGACCGCCGATTTGCAAATCCGTCTTGTTTACATATGTTTGCGATTGGCAAAACACTGGTGTTGATAGAAATGAGTCGAAACGAGCAATATAGGCTTAAATCACACAGTTTTAATTATAAATAAATTACACAGGTTCAGTATGAAATAACCAACATCCTGTATCCAAGTTATTTCGCTTTAAAGCTAAATTTTATCCGCAGTTGCGGGAATTAAATTCTAATGAATAATTGAATCCTGAATAGGTTCGTAATGCAATATCATGCTGTGATACAATTTTTTATCGTATATTTCTGCAAGACAACTTAAAAATAAGCTTAGGAATATTCACCCTGATTCTCTGAATCTGATTTAAAATATAATTTAATCTCATAAGAACAGTTGAAAACTAATTTTATATTGATTTTAGAATATTAGTAAAGCTATCTTAAGGGTATCGTAGCAAAAATCAGAATTATTTTAGTTATTTATTTTACACACTCACATGCAAACAGACTACCGAGTTATGTTACTCGAGTTCTTTCCTGCGTGTTATATATCAATATGCTAATTGATATCGCCAAGAGATATCAATTAGCATATTGGGCGAGATGGCCCTATCAGAGGAAAAATGTTTATTTGTAATCAGTGTTCGCTTTGTCTTTGAATAAACGTGATGTCTAGTGAACGACCTGACTCCATTTATTAGAATGATCGGAAGGCTAACGCAGAAAAAATTTATGATACCAAGAACATGTATTCTGTGACTCTTTGGATAATTCCGAAAAGAAATATTTACAATTTTCTTTTGAAAATGGAGTTAGAAAAGAATAAATAGACAGTTGACTACAAAATTAATGAAAGATATTGAAGTCAATTATTTAGAAATGGATATAACTTTCGATGATCAACTTGAAATGTTGCGGGATTGCAGGGATCAATTGGATGCAAAAATGACGGAACTCTTGGACTCACAAATTAAAACCGATACACCCGTAGATAAATTGAAAAAGGAAATAATTAAAAATCAGTAATATCAGGAACAAGCAGTTCTTTGGAGAGGACATAAGATAATAAAGGCAAAGATACATAAATCAGCACTCAGGAAATCGTGACGCAGTCGTCACTCAAAACGAAACTTCGATTTATCGAACTGTTCCTGAAACGAAAGTGATGAAAATGCCGCGCGATTAAATGGGTATTTTTTACGGAGTTTCATGTGACTTGACTTTTGGAATCAGTTTCAAAGTGCTATTCGTAATAATGAAAGATTGTATTAGAAATCTTTGCTTAATGGTAATATCTTATCTGCTATATCTAGATTTAATTTTCACGATCGAATTTACGATTCTACGACTGAAATACTAAAGTAACACTTCGGAGACAAGACATTGACAATAGTTTGCATATGAACATATTGTTATGTATTGAACCAGTTTGAAACATATCGAATGTCCAAGAATTTCAGAAACTTTTTGATGAAAGCGAAATTCAAATTCGAAACTTAGTATCATTGAATATTAGTTCCGGAAGCTATGGAAATTTACTTTCTCCTATAATTTTCCAGAAGAATTGAATTTTGAATTTAATCGAAATAGAAAAAAAAAACAATCGTAGTTGGATATTAAAGAACTAATGGAATTTTCGAGGAAAGAAATTAGTTGTCGGGAAGCTGCAAATCTTACGAACAATTCGAAACCCTTTCAACGACAAAATACAAGAAGAGGCGGGAATTTGGGGAATAATTCTGATTTTAAACCAAGAATAATAAGTGCATAACAAGAGCGATCATGGAAAATTCAAATGTGAATAATTGGTTTCACAGAAAAAACGAGAATTTTTGAAAAGAAATCAGATTTTTTTTTTTTTTGCTGTTGTTTTGATTCACGACATTTAAGAGCTTTTTGTTAAAAGAAGCATTTTCATTGCACAAATGTGAGAAACCACACCACGAATCTCTACGTTTAAATCAAAATGTTCTTATCCCATCTCGCTTTCCCAAAGAAGAATCCGCCACTATTTCTCATTCCTCTGCTCTAACGACAATATCTGACGTCACCCTTCAAACTGTTTATACCACTGCAGAAGATAAAAGATTTGTGTTTTAATCTCTTCCCTGATCCGCTCTTGCCTCGTACGGCTCGGCTTTCGGATTTTATTAACGGGCAATCTGATTTCTATTTCGCTTTCACCGTTTCGCTCGTATCTTTTCCATTTTTAGTAATAAATTATTCGTATAGATGGCGACAACTGTCCAGTGAATAATAGTTTGCAGTCTATTGTGTTACCTATTCTGATTGGTTGAAACGCACGGACTTTTTTTTCGCATGTTTTATATCAGAAAAAGAAATGCAATGGAAAAATTGTTAAAAGTTTAAGATGTCTTTTTGATGGGAGGTGCGTGCATCTTCTAACAAAATATTCTAAATGAAATAAACATATTTTATGTAACTTGCATCAATAAATGCTCCGATGAATTAAGAATTTTAAAATTTTTACATAGGTCTTTTACATTGCGTTTGTAATAATTTTACATTACCCTTTGAATCAGATTTTTAAAAAAAATTTGAAACACCAGTATTTTAACCTTTAGCACTCCGATCTTTCCTCACAGGTACCGTTCAAGGCAGTGTATCCTTTTGTCGTTTTATTTCATTATTTTTTTGAATTTTGACAGGTAAAAATACTTAAGAATGGTAAAAATAGGCATATTAATTTTCCCGGACAATTCAACTTAACAAAATTCATATATATTCCTTTTTCGGAGCAAGAAACAAGTCTCTTATTCGGAAAATATATATGCCTCGAATTGTTTATTATTTTTTTTGAAATAAAAATCTTCGAACTCCAATCAATTAAATCATTCACAAAACCTGAATATTTTATTAAATTCGAATATCCCTCTTTTACAAAACGGGTGATTTTAGACCACTTCATAGACCGTTTCTTTTACCAGGTTAATCTTTTACCAGGGTTTCGCTACAGTAATTGGCCTAAAATTATGAAAATATTGATTTTTCTAATACTGATATGTAAAAACTGACACATTTGATCGCAGAAGATAGAAAGTTTATTGATTGAGCTTGAGTTAAAAGTTGAAGTCTCAAGAGTATTTCGCAGAATATGGACTCCTTGGGACAAAAAGACTGAGTAAAATTTAAATTCCATAATTTTTTTTCTTCTTAAGAACATATCTTGATTGAAGACAAATAAAATATTTGCATTTGCTTCGTTTAAATATTTTGAAAATAAAATAAAAACTGAATTTTACAATGAATTAGAAAAATTTGTGTTGAATAATTGTTTAAAATTTTATATAAATTACGAAAATTATTTTCCATTGCATATACAACTTCAATGCTGAGAGACTGCATTCAATTTTCATACTTTAAAAAAAGAAGTGCTTGGTTTTAGCAAAAAATAAATAACTAAATATTAATTGCAGTTTAACATTTCCACCCTTAATTTAATGCGAAAATTTTATGGGCTCTGACAGAAATTAGTAAGAGATATATAATACAATGAACGGAACTGTTTAAGGCTGATTGAGTTATATAACTATCAAAAACTGATAGCTTTTTCTGCAAAATATTTACCTATTAAGAGACCCAGTCACATAAAATATATAACTGAAAAGGTTAGAAACCTTTTATACTGGCGAACTGCTGGTCGTCAAAATTGGCTAGTTTCTTCATAAAGAGTGCACTATTGTAATGATGCATTTTTTCTCTCTTGTGAGTAGAGGCGATTTTCAAGAAAATTCATTCAGAAATATGAGAATATTCAAATATTATAATTTTCCTATATCTTACTTTTTTAAAATGAGTTTAATTCCGCTATTTATTTATCTCAAAAACAATCTTCTATTAATAATAGAATTAGCTATCATTTATTATAATACATATGAATAAGATAAGTAAGTGTATGTAAGATAAGTCAATGTAAGATCAAATACATACGCTCAGACACCCCTGTAGATGCACGCCAAGTTTTCCTGCAAAAGGCAATTAAATCCCAGTAAACCTACATAATGGTGGTAGAGAATGATTTATTGAGCGCAAATTTCCCAATCTATCTCTGCCAAAAAGGTCATTAACGAAGGGGTTCGGCAAGAAAAAACACGAGTAGAATATGCCCTCCAAGCCAAATTTTCTGTTTCTGTTTCGTTTAAATAACTCTTTGAATATAGTATTGTAGATCTATTTCATTATTTGGTTCTTATTCATTTACTTTTCATTATTTGGTTCTTATTCATTTACCTTTCATTTTGTGAACTTTTGCGTGTAATTCTGAATTGAGTTTTAATTTCGATTTCGACCTAGTTGGTTTCATTTTAATTTTGTTGATCAAGAAATGGATTTTGATTGTTTTAATAATTTTATGATTGTAT
>JAPMOQ010051062.1:1394-22184 GCA_026543055.1 Argiope trifasciata
ATACCATGCCTTTCGACACCATTCAAGAATAACATCATCACTCATAATGTTGTCTCCATACACTCGACTCATTCTTTGATGAATTTCCGCTGCACTATTCCCTTCTGCCTGTAAAAAGCTGTAACACTTCACTATTCACACTTCGCGGGAGAATTAATAGAGACAGCCATGTTTACGTGACTGCAGCTGGACAAGAAATTTCATGTTGGCATTGCCAGTGTCAGAGCATGTAGAGGGGGAGATGCGCAGTCGCCTACTCCGCGCACCCTCCCCCCTGCCGCATACCTGGCTTTCATAATGTTCGATCGGAGGTTGAAAAAAAACAACCCTTGTATTATCTTCCACGTGGACATGAGTAAAACTTGTTTAGGGACACATAGATGTAACAAGGGAAATGTTTTTCAGTTTCTGAAAGATCTGATACTTGAGGATTCGCAAAATCTTGAGTTCGAAATTTTTTGATGAATTTCTATATTTTATTTTTGTAAACATGATATCAAGTTTCTAATTTTTAATGCTACAAAGCACAAAGCATTCATGCATGGAACTTATATAAAATTAAAATTGGAACATTAGTGGCAATAATGTCTTTTTTAGTCAAAGTCCACACTCTTTATACAATGGACTTGGGAAGGGGAAGTGAAACACAAATGAAGAATTTGCTACAAAAGGTAAGCAGCTCCACTTATTGAAGTTTGCAGAAAGACTTCAAAAATGTCTGAAATTTTTTAATTCCAATGAGGCAGATAGCTGCATCCCCTGAGAAACGCGAGAACTAACGATTGGCAATACATCTGTTTAGCAAAAAATGAAAAAGGATTTTTACCCATATATTATTGCATGTAATTCTAAATTCCTCCCAAGTTGTAGCTACATACTTTTTACAGCAAACCCATAAATTTTATTATGGAATATGCAAGAATATTTAAACAAGATAATCTCTGATGGGTTGAATTTGTTAACTGAATAATTTTTATACTTTATATAACATAATCGTTAATAATTTAAGAAAATCGGTTTTCTATAGAATGTGTAAGCATTTTTACGCCAAGAAATATGAAAATGTTTTAACTGTGTAATATACTTTTCTTACAGAGTCCTAGCATTTGCTTAGCATGCTATGTCTAGACACACCAAAAAAGAAGCACTCAACAACATGGTCGAAACTACAATCAAAACCACTGTAATTGTTGGTCAAACCCCAGTTGTCCAGTCAAAACAATATATCAAAACAAAACAAAAACAAAACAATAATACACAACATTTTATGTCTAGGCACAACATGGAATGATAAATGCTGTTTAGGCTAAGTGTTAAAGGGAGGTTTTGATTCTGATTTGAATTAAAAATCTCATATTCTACCGAAATGCAAATATTGTTTTGAAAAAAAAAAACAATCAAAGAATATCAACAGAGATCTTGTATTCAAGATGGGAAAATGAAATTTTAAGTTATACGCAAGAATGTTTAGACTATTCTGTTAAAGAAACAAAATAAAATTGTTTACCGATGTCAGTAAAATAGCAAATGAATTTATTTTGAATTGTCCTTTGGTATTGCTTTGAATGTGAAGAAATATTGTTTCCTACTTTTCTTAAAATGCCAAGACATTCTACAGATTTTTACTACCTACATTTCTACATTCTACTACCAAGCGTTCTATTATCATATTTCAAAATTTGCTGATTACAAATGCATTATGTTGAGTTGGGGAATAAGTTCGTAGCGTTTTCATCAAATTTTTTTTTATTTAAAGAAAATCATTAGTAATAACAATCAATTAATCGATAATATATTTGCCTTTGCTGTTTATGACCTCCTCCTACCTCTCGACCAATTTCTCGATGCCAAAAAAACACCAGGTCTGGTATCGATGTTGTTGAGTCAGTTTATAAAGTCCTCTTTATTGTCGAAGATAAAGCCCCTTATATGGTTCTACAGGGAGCGAAAAAGATGGTAATCCATCGGTGCAAGGTCCGGAGAATACGGAGGATGCTGAAGGATCTCCCATTCGAGCTCTTGGAGTGCGGCTTTTATGACTTGTGCAACATGGGGGCTGGCATTGTCTTGAAGGAGTATGGTTTGGCCTTGTCGACCGAGCCTTTTCAGTCGCAAAGCCTGTTTCACGCGGTATACCGTGAAATTCCATTCGAGCATTTACCAGTACATCATGCCCTCCCAAACCAACTAAACTCGGATTATGGACTTCTTTGGATGATCGGTCAGGCTTAACCATTTCCGTGCAGTAGATTTGCCTATGACAACTTCTGCAAATGTCCAGGGCTGATTCAACAGCTTTTTGGCCTCGATGAAAAGCGAAAAAGAGCAGGTGTCGAAAATGTCGATTTTTATCTCCTGGATATTCCCTTTCTAAGCCTAAAAATAATTAAAAATTAAATTGACCTAAAAGATGATTATCACAGTTTTGTAGAGTCGAAAGAGGTGTTTCGAGTGAATACAATACACTTTGTCAAACAGCAAAAAAATCGTTGTAAAACAAAGAAAAAACGAACTTATTCTCCAATCCAATACTTTAACACAGTTAATTTTAATCTCGTTTGTATAATGAAACTTCAAAAACTCTTTTTAACTATAAGAATCTTAAAAGAAATTTCCGTTGCCTTTATTCCGTTTTCATTCTACTTATATTTTTCTTACTTTCTTCATTAATAAATGGATTTTGAACTTCTTAAGGCATCCCATAACTTGTCTATATACTTATACCATACCATGATCTGCATCACTTATACCGTAGCCATGTACTTAACTTCATAAAATAGTGTAATTTGGAAAAAAAATCACTTATTGATAAATAAATTACTTATTGATTCAATATACTTAGCAAAAACACCATCCAAAGTAATAATCTGATAATTACCAATATAAAATTACATTTTTATTTGATGTTCAACATATTGATAAGATGCAACGAACTTTTCCCGTCATCTCTCTCGAGTGTTGAATTTTTTTGCGAAACTGTAAATATTGCTATCTCCGATGGCACATGCCCTTTCCCAAATAATAAGTGATTGCCGGTTATCGAGGCTCGTGGGAAATGATGCAGCTTTCTTGTTTTTTGTAATAAAAGGGCCGAATACCGTTGGCTCGTCCTCTCTCTCTGAATAGACATTTGGAAACGCATCATGAAGTTTTTAGTGCTGTTTGCCCTCGTTGCCGGAGCTTTCGCCTCCGCTGGTAAGTTTCATCTCCTCAGCTTTTGACTTTTTGAGAGTAGATAATGTCTTTCAGAAGAATACTTCCCTGTCCCCCCCTGTATAGATAATACAAATAATATACCCGTATGTTTTACTCTTTATATATATTGACGTTGCTGTTGTATCCAATGGCACTTGTCATTGATATTCTGATTTTAAGCCTAAATTAGCATCCCTTTTTTTTCAGTAGCGCCAACTAATGTCAAGAGTACGACTAAGCTACTTCATGCTTCACATTCGTTTGCACAACAACTTTTTGCAGGGGGACATATTCACATTACTCACAGATAGAACACAGAATAAAAACCATGCGTGAACCGGGATTCGAACCCAGGGCATCCACATCACTAAATTCTAATATAACTAAGCAATAACTAACCTTTTCTCTCTCTGTACATTGACGTTGGTTTTGGTATCCAATTGCACTTGTCATTGACAAGCTCGCTGATCGCTGTCAGTTACTTTAAGCCTAACTTAGGAGTCCCTTGTTTTTCAGTACTACCAACTAGGGTCAAGAGTACGACTTAGCTACTTCATGCTTCATATTCTCTTGCACAACCCCTTTTTACAGGGGGCACATTCACACTACTCACAGATAGAACACAAAATAAAAACCAACCATGCCCGAATCCGGATCACTAAATTCTAATATAACTAAGCAATTGTATTAAACTAAAAGCAAACTAAAATTATAAACACAAGAAATGTTTTAAAGGCTAATCATTAAAATAAATAAAAGTTAAATATCGAATGTGTTTTGTGGAAATTTATTTAGTTACTGATTCAAAGGCTGCTTCCTTTGACAAAATTCATCCGATTCACAACCATGCTCTAACGGGGACTCCCAGAGCACTAGGAAGACTCGTTACTCCTAAGGCCTGACTCTGGCCTATATTGACATATTGCAGTCGTATAGTATATTCACACCTCGCGATGTTCCCTTTCCTTGCGGAGTTAATTTCAGAAATCTGTAATTACTCTACCGATAATTTTCCTTCCTTGGTCAATTATCTCATCAAATATGTTGTGTGTAAATTTATTGGAAATGGTAATTGGTTAATCAATATTGATTGATAGACAATGATAGAGTACAAACAATTGGTAGAAAATGGGGAAATATAAATGAATGGTAGGCAAATTAATGAGTAGATAATGAAGATGTTATGGATAGGATACAAACAACTGGTAGAAAATGGGGAAATATAAACGAATAAGTAGTAATAAGTAGATAATGATGAAGTTATGGTAACGCTGAGCTTTCCGCTTTTTTTTATCTACTCAGCTTTTGGCCTCTGAGAAAAGAAAATTTTAAAGAAAAATATTGACCCAACCACCTGGAAAGGGGTTTTGTATAATATATCAGCATGTTTCTTTCGCTCTGTGTGTACTGACGTGTACTGCAGTCGTATTTACACCTCACAATTTTCACCTTCCTTGTGGAGCTAATTTGAGAAATCTTTAATTACTCCTTCCTTCCTTCCTTGCTCAGTTACTTCATCAAATATGTTGTGCGTAAGTTTATTAGGAGGAGTAATTGGTAAATCAATATTAATTGATAGACAATGATCGAATAAAAACAATTGGCAGAAAATGGGGAAATAAAATCGAATGGTAGGCATTGATGATATAATAGCAGTGAACAGATAATGATGATGTTATGGTAATGTTGAGCTTTTGTCTCCACTTATAAGTTTTATCAATTCAGCTTTTGACCTTTGAGAGTAGATACCATTTCTTAGAAAAATATCAACCCTCCACCTGGAAAGGGGATTTGTATTATATATTGGCATGTTTCTCCCATCCTGTGTATTGACATGTATTGCAGTCGTATAGTATATTCACATCCCTGTTTTCACCTTCCTTGCGGTGCTAATTTGAGAGATCTGTAATTACTCTTTCCTTCCTACATCAATTATCTCATCAAATATGTCGTGTGTAAGTTTATTTGGAATGGTAATTGGTTAATCAATATTAATTGATAGACAACGATGGAATGAAAAGAATTGGTAGAAACTGGGGAAATAAAAAAGAATGGTAGGCATTGATGATGTGAAATTGATGATGTTATTAACATTGATGATGTTAGGGTAACGCTGAGCTTGTCTCCTTTTTTATTAATTTATTTTTTGGCCTTTTAGAGTAGATACAATTTTTTAGAAAAATATTACCCCCCGCCCTCCTGAAAAGGGGATTCGCATAATATATCAGCATGTTCTTTTTATTTCTGTCTACGGATATGTACTGCAGTCGTATAGTATATTCACTAATCGCAATTTTACCTTCCTCACGGACCTAATTGGGGAAATCTATAATTACTCTACAGATAATTTTCTTCCTTGCTCAATTATCTCTTCAAATATGTCGTGTGTAAGTTTATTAGGAATGATAATTGGTTAATCAATATTAATTGATAGACAATGATAAAATAAAAGCAACTGGTAGAAAATGGGGAAATATAAACGAATGGTAGGCAAAGTAATGAGTAGATAATGATGATGTTATGGTAACGCTGAGCTTTCGTCTCCTCTTTTTTTATCATCTCAGCTTTTGGCCTTTGAGAATAGATAACGTTTTATGGAACATTTTTATCCCCCCCCCACATGGAAAGTGTTATCAACTCAGCTTTTGGCCCCTGAGAGTAGATAAATGTTTTAAGAAAAATATCAACCCAACCACCTGGAAATGGGATTTGTATTATATATTGGCATGTTTCTCCCACTCTGTGTACTGGCATGTATTGCAGTCGTATAGTATATTCACACCTCCCTGTTTTCACCTTCCTTGCGGTGCTAATTTGAGAGATCTGTAATCACTCTTTCTTTCCTTGCTCAGTTATTTCATCAAATATGCTGTGTATAAGTTTATTGGGAATGGAAATAAAAACAAATGGGTGGCACTGATGATGCAAAAGCAATGGGCAAATAATAACTATGCTATGGTAACGCTGAGCTTTCGTTTCCGCTTTTAAGTTTTATCAACTCAGCTTTTAGTCTTTGAGAGTAGATTCCATTTTTTAGAAAAATATTACCTCCCTTTCCCCATGGAAAGGAGATTAGTATAAAATATCAGCATGTTTTTTTTTATTTCTGTGTGCTGACATGTACTGCATTCGTATTATATTCACATCTCGCAATTCCTCAAATAGCTAATTTGAGAAATCTGTAATAACTCTATAGATAATTTTTCTTCCTTATCCATTTATTTCATCATATATATTTTGGGTAAGTTTATTGGAAATGGTAATAGATAAAATAATAGTAACTGATAGATAACTATGAAATGAAAACCAGTTGGTAGAAAATGAGGAAATAAAAACACATGATAAGCACCGATGATTTAAATTCGATGAGTATATTATTTTAATGTTATGATGAATGAAAGGAATGAGTAAAAGTTATTTGGCATTCAAAAATAAAATACAAATCGAGTCATAATAAATGGTGAAATAAATATAAATTAAAAGCATTGATGTTTTAAATTTGATGATAATACTATTATTATGTTGAATGAAAGGAAGTCTCAAAAAAGTTATTTGGTATGCAAAATAAAATAAAGATCGACTAATAATGAATGGTGAAATAATAAACAAATTATAAGCATTGATATTGCAAAAGTGATGAGTAGAAAATGATGATACTATGATAAATGGAAGTAATAGTAAAAGAAGAGTAATTTGTAAAATAAAGTAATTGGTAGGCAAACCAGCATATTTTATTTCTGTTCCATTGTCTCATAATATTTGTGGTGACTAGATTTATCGGGAATAATAATCCGTTAGATAATAAAACATGAGGAAAAATTCTATGGTGATATTAATTAGTAGGCTATGATTTAAAAATGGCGATCAGGAATTAATGTTAAAGACACAGCAATTTTTGTGACAAAAGTAGAGAAATGTAAAAATTAAAATATAGATATCCGCAAAAATTGGTGGAATGCCCTACAGGTTTCGTCGACTGATTTGAAGAGACATAGAACAGTTTCAAGTTTTGCTCTTCAAATTCCTCGTTTTTAAGTAATTTTCATCTAACTTTAATATTCAATATAAAATAATTTACATTGTTATCTCAAATCGTCACTTAAGAGTTCAGTAATCTTATATAATAATAATAAAAATATGTCTGTGTTTTACTTAATTGTGTGCATAGCAAATATTTTTAATTCCGTCAAAATGGACAGGCATAGGTGTTATAAATGACTCTAACTTTATCTAATTATGCTACTGATAAGAATTGAAATATAGCATTAATTTGTAGAGACTAAAAAGTAGAAAATTTCTTTAAAAAATTGTCCTTTTTAAGAAAAATTCCTCGGTTTTTTTAGTAATTATCATCTAACTTAACATTCAATATAAAAAAAAATTACATAATTATTTCAAATCGTCACTTAAGAGTTCAGTAATCGTGAACAATATTAATAAAAATAAATATGTGTTTTACTTAATTGTGGGCATTGCAAATTAATTTTAATACTTTCAAGATGGGCAGGAATAGGTATTATACATTACTCAAACCTACCTAAATATTTTAATGATAAGAATTGATAGATACCATGACTTTGTAGAACCTAATGGTCTAAAAGTTTAAAAAAATTGTGAGAACATTTATTGAATTATTTAGGGCATTTAAGATTTATATTTATTTAGCATAATTTATTGCGCTATTACCTTACACTTCAAGCAAATTTGCCAACTTAGTTCATACTTAAAAAAATCATTATTCAGAATATGTCAATTTCTATATATATTATGTAAGCATATATTTTTTTTAATCAGAAGGCAGACGGTGAAGGAATCAGTTTCTGATTTTTTGACATAGTTTTAGTTCATCATGAAGCGGTGAGCATTATGTATAAGCATGAGCGACGATCAAACGCTAAACACAGAATGACACTGAGCGAAATGAGGGAAAAGTTCTTGAACATTTTATCACTTGTCTTATATAACATGATAGACTGATAGGGAAAATATTTGTTCACAATGTGATTTCGATAGGGATTTTCTCTACACAAGCCGAATCAGGAAAGGGAAACACAGGGATTTTTTTAAAAAAAGTATTTGTCCGGTTCAGCAGTTTTTATTCTTTCACTGCAAGCGTGGGTAACTCTGATCAAAGCATTTTAAAAAGTTTATCTTAAATTAATTAAAGTCTGAGGCAGGCATGGTGGTAAGGTCTCTGCTTCGAAACCTGAGGGTTACAAGTTCGAGGCCCGATTTCACCGAAAAGCCGTCATGTAAATGGGTCTGGTGCACGTTAAATCCGTCGGGGCCAAATGTCCTCCTGCTGGTGTGGCAGTTTGGAGAGTAGGTGCCTGGTCAGGTCATCTGACCGCGCATCAAAATTAAGAGATCCGTCCCAAAATTGCCCTAGTGTTGCTTTAAAACGGGATGTTAATATAACTAAACTAATCTAAACAAATTAATTAAGTAGAAAAAGTGAAATTGGATCAGGAAATAAGAGGATAATTAAGTATGGAGTTATAGGGGCTAAACTGAGCTACAAATTAAGGAATTTATTAAGTTAAACGAGACTGTAAAATATCATTATATACGCATAAAACAAAATAATTTAAGAATGAAAATTTGAGATTTTTAATTTTACTTAAGAAAGAATTATAATGACATCCAAAATCAAGGATGTGATGCATAATATTTAAAAGTTTGTTATTTTAGATGAATTAGACTTCATTTTCAGATGGCTTAACTGAAATTTGTACTTTATAAACAAAGATGCAGTTCCTATCTCTTAATTCAAGTGCGCTTAGATAAGAGAATCAAAATAATCGATATCTGAAGCAATGTGTTGAAACTAAGCAGCTGATGCTATTCAAACCTACTTCTTTCGATAAAAAAACAATCTCTGAAATTTTGCAGAATATGAACAGATGTTGACAAATGCTTAAGCTATAACTTAACGTTTTTAAAAAATACTTCACTAATATGCTAAGATAAATATATTTTCACAACCTCATTTAATTTGGTGAGACATAAAATTTGAAATAATTTTTAAAATTGTATTTTCTTAAATATCAAAACCAAATTTGAACCAATACCAAAAGATTTTTAAATACCTCTGAAAGATAATTATTGTATAAATTGCTTGTAAAATTGAAAGAATTATATTTATATTAAATTTAACCGACTAATTATCATTAATTAATTATTAAATTAAAGACTTATTAATTAATTAGTAAATTAACGATTTGCTTGATTAAATTTAAAATTTTGATTAAAAAGTCGCGATGTTTAGCTATATTTGTACACTAGTACCATTTGTACTCTGATGGAAGTTGAATGAAAAAATACATATGCAATGCTTTTATCTGACGATAATGGAAGTAAGAAAAGAAAAAATAGTCTTTTCATCTGCCTGAAAATATAGTTTTTAATTAATTAAAAACATTATATAATGAACGTTAATGAAATTTTCACTACATTTGGATACATTTTCACACAGTTTGATACAGTTATTCTAAGAAAGTGCATTATAAAGGAATTACTATAGAGCATTTATATTTAATTTTATTTAGTCACACAAGAAAAGAAACAGTACAGAATAATTATCCTTCAAATAAATCATTAAAAGTTTTTCCAAAAACATCTGAACATTGTATCTATAATACTGAAATAGAAATAACACAGAAGAATTCTATAATTCAGTATAAAAACTAGTTACAACTTTCATATCGAGATACATTCTATAACTCAGTATAAAAACTAGTTACCACTTTCACACCCGGATACAATTCTATTATTCAGTATAAAAACTAGTTACAACTTTCACATGGTAATACAATTCTATAATTTAGGATAAAAAACAGTTATAACTTTCATATCGAGATACATTTCTACGATTCAACAATACATTTCTGCAAAAAAAAAATAGTTACAACTTCCATATCGGGATACAATTCAATAATTCAGTATAAAAACTAGTTGCAACTTTCAAACTGGCATACAATTCTAAAATTCAGTATAAAAAATAGTAATTACTTTCACATCGGGATACAATTCTATAATTCAGTAAAAACTAGTTACAACTTTTATATCGGGATACATTTTTATAATTCAGTATAAAATAATCTTTACAATTTTCATATCGGGATACATTTCTATAATTCAGTATAAAAAATAGTCACAACTTTCATATCTGGATACAATTCTATAATTAAGTATAAAAACTAATTACGACTGTCATATCGGGATATTTCACTGGTTAAGATCATATGCATGAACAGTAAAAATTAAAATAATTAGACAAGAAATATACTTTATTGATTTTTTCTCGCAGAGGACTGTCCTCTCAACTCTCACTATGAACAGTGCGGCACCGCCTGCCCTCTCACTTGCGACAACTACGAAAACCCTCCTAAACTGTGTGTCCTGATGTGCGTCTCTGGCTGCTTCTGCGATGAAGGATACGTCAAGACCGAAGATGGCAAATGTGTCAAGCCCGAACGATGCGCCGCCGAAAGTAAGTACATACTTTCATTATAATTTTTATTTGTTAACCCGTTTACTAATTAAAAAAAAATCCTTAAAACATTATCATACTTCAATGGTCTGGACTAGCAAGCTTTAAAGAACAAGTTCTTAAATTGTGATAGAATAATTTCCATAAAAGTTTGCAGATCACAATATACTGTGGTAAAGATAATCAATTGAAATCATTATTCTTGCTTTTTGCAGAAAAGAACTGTGTTGACAAGCCTGAAACCGGTATGTGCCGAGGTTACTTCCCTATGTATTACTACGATGAAGATGCAAGAGATTGCAAGCAATTCATCTATGGCGGTTGCCAGGGCAACGGTAACCGATACGCTACAAAGGAGCAATGCTTGAAGAAATGCGCAAGTAAGATTTTATTTTGATTAGTATTCGCATTCCTATCCCTTGTATAATATTGTAACATATTTCGCATTCCTATCAATTGTATAATATTGTAACATATTTCGCATTCCTATCCCTTGTATAATATTGTACCATACTGCGTTTGTGTTTTATATGAATTTCTACAACAATGTGAACTATTTCATGTTGTGTTCTTTTAAGTTTAACAACATAGTAAATGTTGATACAATGTAACTGTTGTCTCAATTTTCAGGCATCTTCAAGGCTGACTCTGATAGGTGTTCCCTGCCTGCCGAAACCGGTTTGTGCAGAGGCTACTTCCCTAGGTACTACTTCGACAAGGAAGCCGGTCAGTGCAAGAAGTTCATCTACGGGGGCTGCGGTGGCAACGAAAACAACTTCGGTACTGAGGAGGAATGCGAAAGCGAATGTGGAAACCGAGCTGGTAATGGGATTTCATTAGAATTCTCTAGTTAAATTTTTCCTAACCATCACTGCTTCCTGTTAAAAACTCGCCTTGGATCCTTAATGAGTTGGTTAACAAGAAAAATCTTTCATTATCGTATCCCTCCTTCCTTAAACATTGTTTACGACAATTTTGTATTTAATGTTTGTTTCAATGTTTTAAGACAGCAAGAAAAATTCATCATCACTTCTACAAATTGTTTACAGTAATTTCGCATTTACTGATCGTATCAATGTTTTAAGTCAAGATAAATACATCATCATTGTATTCCCCCTATATATTGTTTACGACAATTTCACATTTACCGTTCGTATCGATGTTTTAAGACAAGAAAAATCCATCATTATTATATCACCGTCCTCACACCTTGTTTACAACAATGTCGCATTTACTATTCGTTTCAGTATTTTAAGATAGGAAGAAAAATCCGTCATTATTGTATTCACCCCTTCTACAAATTGTTTACAACAATTTCACATTTTCTGTTCGTATCAATGTTTTAAGACACGAAAAATCCATCATTATTGTATACCCCTCACCCTACATATTGTTAACGGCGATTTCACATTTATTGTCCATTTCAGTATTTTAAGACAAGAAAAATCCATCATTATTGTATAACCCCCTCACTACAGATTGTTTACATTAATATCACAGTTACTGTACGTTTCAATATTTTAAGGCAATCACATTTCAACGATTCTATCTCATTAAGGAGAGATACGTGGAAAAATAAACGCATTTCCTGAATTCTTCGTCCAGTTCTGACCTAGAATTTCGCCCTATTAATATTTTGTTCATTTACATATTATCTACAACCTCGCCATACAACCTATTCATCAAGCGACATATTTACGGAGGGAATATAAAATTTGATTCAATTAAATTGTAGTATTTAATCTTTTTTTTACTTTTTATTTCTAATTACTTTCGACTTGGATTCAGAAATTAAATGGGAATCATTTGTGGTGAATGCAATAAAAATTGAAGATTTCTCAGTAATAAACCAAGCGATTCATCTTCGTTTTCCACTAAATTGGTCTCCTCCCTTTTCAACAGCTCAAGTCTGCGGTGAGAACGAACGTTACAATGCATGCGGGACCGACTGCCCCTTGACCTGCGAGAACTATGACAACCCACCCAAATTCTGCAACCTCATGTGCAGGATCGGATGTGAGTGCGAGTCTGGATTCGTCAGACGTGCCGATGGAAAATGCGTCAGGCCCGAACAGTGCCCAAACAGACAGGGTGAGTATCTTGCAGTTAACCATTTCACCAATGAATCGCTCTATATAGCCGTGTTAATTCTATATAGGCATGCCAGTTTCTATTTCATTTAAGGGGTACAGGAAAAAGAATTATGACTAAAGATGTCCATGCTTTACTTTCTGAACCTCTCGTTTAGATTTTGTATGGCCCGTTGAACCGGGTTAGCTTTGAAAGGGTCAATAATAAATTTTCTCTTTTTTTACTGCAACAATTTATGCAACGTAAAGAACGGCAAGAATTGTTTTAGCATAATGTAACAATCTTTGTAACATAACAATATAACTGTACTTTTTTTTTACCATCTTTAGGATTGTCGATTACCAACCGAATGATAATTGATGTTCATATTTCCTTTTCTATCGCAAGGGATGAAGCGAAATTAGAACTAATTTGTATAATTAAGTCGATGGATCAATAAGTAAATTACTAGGTCAAAATTTTTTAAAAATTGGGCATATTGAATTTGTATCACATAGTTTAGAGCTATGATAGTTTTAATTTGCTAAATAAATGCTGTCGTAAGCAATAGTTCAAACCCAGGAAGCACAGTCTGTTGCACTATACTGTACAATATTGCGCCATATTATATTTACACTAAACAATATTCCACAATATTAATTATGGGAATATTGATCACTGTCATACAATATTGTACATTTGTGTGCTGCTAGGGAATTTAACTGAAATGCCACAATATTATTTTATGATATAATGACACAACTTGTGGTTTACTTTGAAAAAGGCAATGCTTGAATATTTTGAGTAATTAAATCTAAAATTCTATCTATTGTAAACCTATTATATTACGTTAATGTCCTAAATATTATATTATCTATTGTATCTTAATATATTATTATTATTGTAATTATTATTATATTATTTTAATATATTATTACTATTGTAATTATTATTATATTATCTTAATATATTATTATTATTGTAAAATATTATATTATCTTAATGTAGTAAAATATTTTTCTGTCAATGGAGAGAACTCTTTCATTATAAACCCGGCTCAACTGGCCTGTACAAATTCTACACTGCCGAGCCAGTTTCTATTTCAAGCAATAATTGCAGTTTTAGAGGGTGAAAACCCCTGGTGATAACTTGTTATATAACCGGTACCCTTTTTTTATGAGAAAATAACAGTTCCATCAGTATAGAGTCTGCACGGATCAACAGTAAAAGGCTTTACGACAGTAATTGAATTGAACCAAATTTGAGTCATTCATTCATTGTAACTTAATCCGGGCTCATTTCAGCCGCTCTTGACCGCCCAGATTGCGACAAAGCCCCCGAAACCGGAGTGTGCAGAGCCTACATGCCCAGATACTACTACGACCAGCAAGCCGGTCAGTGTCTGAAGTTCATCTACGGAGGATGCGGAGGTAACAGGAACAACTTCGAGACTGAAGAGGAATGCTACAACAAATGCGGAGGTATTAATTTCCAGCACCACATTCTATCAATTTAATCTTCACTCAACTGTAATATTTGAATTTCCTGTAATAAATATGTCAAATTACATTTATTAGATCAATGATAGCCCTCAAGATCTCGTAAACATTCAGTTTTGAATTGAAGGGTTTGCTGTAAAAAGGATGTAGTTCCAATTAGAAGAATTTGGAGTTACATGTAGTATCATGTGGTAAAACAAAAACTTGATTGTTTGGTGCCAGAAAGATATAGCTCCATTTGTTAGTTTTCGTATTAACTCAAGCGATGGAGCTGTTTGTCTCATTAGTTTGTAACAATATAGAGGTAGCTCCTGGTGCTACCACCGGTTTTCTGGAAACTTGATCCAAAATAGCCCTAGTGTTGCCTCGAAATGGAGCTTTAATATAACTAAACTAAAGCAAGTGATATAAAAATTTATAAAATCTAATTTTTTGTGTAATTTCTCAATTTATTAGTCATATTTAATAAAATAAACTTGCAATTCAAACATTTTAAACAATAAATTTCTATCATTTTGCAGCTGACCTCAAGAAATTTCGCGTTCATTATTTGATGTCAATGAAACATCATTCCCTTAGAGAAAGATTTTCTTCGAAACAATGGTTGGAATCTTAGTAAATTTGGAAAATTGTCATATTAAGAAGTGATTTGCTTAACATTATGTTGTGAACAAATATAATTCAAATGAGAATGTCAGAATATCAACTACTGCAGAAAAGTGTTACGTGTATCATCCACTGATTCAGAGAGTCAGATCAATAAAGATATTGAAAAATGGTTATTGGTTAAAAAAAGGTTGTACACTTGAAATTGCAAAGAGTCATTCTGTTGTAACACCTTACCTTGACTTTTATCAGTGCACCAAGGGAAGATGTGCTCTTGTAACAGCGACAGTAATATCACTTCAATCACATCAATTTATTATATTGTTGTTTATTGTTTCATTCTGATTAAGTTATGTTTAAAATGAGTCACATTACTAAGTCACCTTGGAAACCAGAAAAAAGTAGTGTTCCTTTTTATTTTGGTTTGGAATACTCAATAAAAACCATAACTACATTATAGAGAATGTAAATAAAATTATAGTAATTTTATTGTAATCAAAGAACTTTTATTACATTTATGAAAGATGCTTGATTAGGATAATGACTATGAACACGCTTTACGATATGAAAGATGTGATTGATTCATATTTTCCTTGTGACCAAAGGAATCACTCGAATTAAAGTAGGCTTATTTCCTTCCGTTAATCATAGTAATTTCTTTTTTCCTACAACTACATATACCAATTTTTTTATCATTTATATTACCACCAACCACATTGCAAATCCTTTAACACGTTCACTGCCACTACCCACGCCTGATATCAGGGCCATCTACCTAATCAGATGACCCCTTCTTTGCTATCTTTTAACTGTAGTAGAGAAGTTGTCATCTAATAACATAGATGGTGTAGTACAATTACATATTATTTGCAACGCACAGGTGCGTCAATGACAGCGAAAGTGTTAAGGCCTTCTCAAATTTAATCAAAGCATTATTCAGACAACTTAACAATCAATCAAACTCAAATTTAATCAAAGCATTATTCAGACAACTTATCAATCAATTAAACAAAAATTTAATCAAGTTTTATTCAAAAACTTATCAATTAATCAAAATCAACTTTAATAGAAGCTTTGTTCAATCAACTTATCAATCAGATTCGAGATTAATCAAATCTTTAATCAATCAACTTATGAATCAATCAAACTCAACTATAATCGAAGCTTTATTTTTATTGGTTGAAGAAATATTATGATAATTTTTAAACTTCCGTTCAGCCCTCCAATCCTTTTCCCGGGAACTCTGCAACCTCGAGAAGGAAGTGGGTCCCTGCAAGGCTGCCTTCAAACGATTCTTCTTCAACAGGAAGACCGGACAGTGCGAGCAATTCATCTACGGAGGTTGCCGTGGAAACGAGAACAACTTCGAAACCCAGCGGGATTGCGAGAACCGATGCCTCGTCTAAGAAGGTAATTCGTTGTTCTTTCCATATTTCTAAACTTTATTGTTGTTGTCGTTTCTTTAGAAAATAAAAAATTCAAATGTGTCCAAAAGTGCTTAGGACGAGTTCAGCGAGCCTTGGAGTCTGAAGACTGTACAGAACATCTTAATACAGTCTTTAGAGGACTGTAGGCTGTACTAAAATGTAGCGACATACAAAATAAGAGGGTTTCCTTTTGCATTACATGGAGTAATTTGTTATGCAGAATCACAGAAAAAAAGCCACATAGCTTATACATATTATCATAAAAAAAGATGTTATTTAAAAGGTCTTAACATACTCTAAAAATTTTTGAGTTAAAAATTTAGTAAGAGGTTATCTATATATTGAAGTAAGAGTGAAATTCCTATTACATTTATATCAGATGTAATATGAATTACATCTGATATTACATATTACATAATTCATATTATTATTAAATTTATATCAACATTTTTTGTAAAAATTTAAAATTACATCAAAAGTTATTTCCGGAAATTACGTTTCATCAGTTTAAATCTACTTGTTTTAAAATTATAGGCTAGCATAATTTTGTCTTACAAAAGTTAAAATAAAATTTCATTCGTATATCCTAAATATGTATAAGGTTATTGACCTAAAATCTCTTTCTTAGGAAAATATAAGGTATATACACATTATTCATGCTGTTGTCGTTTTCTATGAGCAATAAAAAATTGAAATGTGTCTGAAAGTCTTTGAAACAAGCATAGAGAGCCTCGGTGCCTGAAGGCTGTACAGAATATCTTCCTTTGAAAGAGGGTTGACGAGTTCAAAGATGGCAACAGTAATGTCAAGGCAGTTGAAGATGTGTTCCGGGCTTCATTGTGGTGAGGGACAATGCTTGCAAATGGAGTTAGGATCTAGTATTATCTGGTGCTATTTTTAAGTCTTTAAAGTAGCCTGTGAGGAGTCTTGCAATGATTGAAGAAAGGTGTCTGGAGCCATTGAGATACGGAATGGAGGTTTTTCTGAAAGCCCGCTTTAAAAGTCTGCGATTTGCTATCGCGTTAACATCTTCTGAGGTGGCAGAATTTGGTTGATCCAACTCACGAGAGGCTTTGGCGAGGGCATCAACTCTTTCATTCCCGTCAATTCCCACATGAGCAGGAATCCACTGGAAGATGCATGATTTTTTAATGCGGTAAACGAGGCTGCTGATGTTTTGGGATAAATCTGCGCATTTAAGTTTTATTATGGTGGAACTATACTTTTAATATTAAGTGTGGGACTTGAGCGTCCAGAGTCTCTTACATTTAAATTTTCCCTCAATAGCATTCATATTTGGCCATTTATTGTGTGCAATGGAAGGACGCATCTACTTCAGGCACATCGTGTGTGACCGCAATGGGATAGAAGCAAATTGTTGTCATGGTAAAACAACGCTATTGTCCCGTTGGGGTGACATGATGTTCCTGAGGTAGGCGTGGTCTTCCAAGGCACCCAATAAATGGCCTAATGTGAAAGTTGCTTCAGAATGATATAATCACATCAGCTTCTATAACTATGACGAATCATTCAGCATATTAAGTATAGTTATTGGAAAGAGTTGTTATGAAATTTACACTTTACTGGTCACACGTCTAAGCAGTCAAACGATGCCAGTTGTTGTCAATAGTTTGATGAATTAATTTTAAGAGCTTTATTTAATAACTTAAATGCGCATTTATTTTTATAAAGTGCAAGCAAACACATAGTTAACTATAACATCTACATAAAAACCACAATTACATATGTAATACAAGAAATTCAATATTTTTTTACTTTGTGTGGTAATATAAAAAATAGGCAATTAAGCAATAGTTATCTAATATAAAAGTCGTAGTGGTACAATATTCGCATTTTTTTACGTTCATTAATCATCACACAGTGTAGTACAGGGTGGCCCAGAAGTCACTTTACATATTGAAAATTAAATAACTTTTTTTCTATTAATATATTTCTTTTTCTCTTTTCAGAATTAAAAAATATAATCCCTGGAAATTTTTGGCATGGATAAGTTTACAACAGAACAACGAGTGAAGATAATTGAATTTTACTTTGAAAATGGACGCCCAATTGTTGCAACAGAGTCAATACAGTCATTTAAGAAAAAGTTATTTAATTTTCAAAATGTTCAAAATTTTCAAAACTTACAGAGCCATGCTGTTGAAAACGCGTCACTAAGTTCCTTATTGCAGGCCTACTAGGGGGATGTCGATCATTAAAATGGCGCATATACGATCTTTGCGTTGCAACAATTGACCGTCCATTTTCAAAGTAAAATTCAATTATCTTCACTCGTTGTTCTGTTGTAAACTTATCCATGCCAAAAATTTCCAGGGATTATATTTTTTAATTCTGAAAAGAGAGAAAGAAATATATTAATAGAAAAAAAGTTATTTAATTTTCAAAATGTAAAGTGACTTCTGGGCCACCCTGTAGAGGTGAATAACTTTCGATGGTAGAAAATTCAAACTTTGTGAAAACAAACATTAACAGTTGTTCTATCATAGACATACAGCCAATAAACGTATAATAAAAAACGTATAACGCCGATAAAAGTATAAATGAATCGAGAATTTCTTTCAATCTTTCGCTTAAAAATGAATGTTTTCGTATTATATATCTAGCGGTTTGGTAGTTTTTAATATTCCTACAGCTTCAAAATGAAATTGTACAGATAGTACTGACGCTTTTCTAATTTTCAAGCAACAAAATGAATTTTTGTAGTTTGTTCTACATACTTGCCTTTATGAAACTTTTCTAAAATTGTTTTACAAAACCCTTAATAATACTAAGGCTTTAAAATTTTAAAATTAATGCTCACTTGAAAAACAAGAAAATATTTAATGTTTATCATTTAATTCTCATAATATACTAATAAATTTTCACCTTTATCAATCATTGTCTTCAGATAAAATAACAAAGCTATAAAATTGTTTCATAGAATTTTCATTACAATATAAATAAAATATGCAAGATAAATTTTTTTACAACTTATAAAATTATTAAGTAAAAAAAATACTAATTACATTTTTATTAAAAATTAATAAAATTATGATATAACTTTAACATAAGAATGGAAGTAAAAAATGCAATACTAAAACTAGAGTTCAAAATATTATGATGATGCTACACTGATTTATTCGCTTCCATTCGTCTGGATCTAAGGCAACCCCTGCACCATTCTGAAAATAAAGAATTTTTACATCACACAATTCCATTGGAAGAGCATATCTATGTTTTATAGCATTTTTTTATAAGTTAGTCTCATGTATTTCTTTTATCTGCTATTTTCTCACAATACACTTTACTGTATCTATGCAGTCACAATACAGTTTAAAATATAGTATGTCACATCATTCAATTTACAAATACCGGAGGGTGACCGAGCTCCGCTCGGAGAAAACAGGTATGGAAGCTAACTCGAAGATTTAAATTTTCCATTGTGATTTATCAAAACAATACATGCCATAAGAAAATTTGTGAAACCATTGGTGAAAAGATAACCGGTTAAAGTGCACCATTGTAAACAATTCTAAACAAAGTTAGAGTTTGGAAAGGGAACTATTCTATACAAAGGTAAAGTAAAGGTAAAGATTGAAGTGTGTTGAAGTTCAATATTTTTGACAAATTTATTTAGAAAAACCAAACATAAATACATACATAAGAAACATATTGTAAACCTATAACAGCATAAACATAAAACTTTATTAGTTCACCATATTGGCTATAGATGGCAGCACATTACCGCTTGAAAATTTAAGTAGCCATTATGGTGAACTAATAAAGTTTGAAAATATCCTATCTGTAACTCCGAACTGCTCGACCGTAGCGCTTCAAAACCAGCGCCAATCGATTCCTCGTGACTAAAAACCCCAGATCCCCAAGTTTACCGGAGTTTATTAATTCTGTGGCGATTTTCGACTTGGCAACCATTCCTCGTATTATAGTATTAGATTATGCTACATAATGCTATTTATAATTTGCAGATATATTAAGTTTTCATGTTTAAGAAATAATATAAGCAATTAATTATTTTATAATGAAATTTAAAGCCAACTTTTTCTTTTACAGCTGATAGATATCTGAAGAGCGGTGCTGCAACCGACTTCATTTTGTTGCATTCCATTTGAACATATGATGAAGATATGATCTTTTGTTCTTGATTATTCAATAAAAGACTTTTTTCATCCTTACTGTGCTTCGTATTTCTTTCAAATTTAATTATTGTGAGAAAATAAGTATTTTTCACATATTCAAGCGACTTGCATTGGACCTTTATTGTGAGTAAGTAAATACTAAATAGTATTTATTTACTCATAATAAAGGTCAAATGCAAGTCGCGTTTTAATTTTAGATACTATTGGGGAATTTTAACACACAATAATGAAGAAAAAGGAAAAGAAAAGAAAAAAATAGTCAACAATTACTACAGAGAAAAATTCATTTAAATATTGACACACACACACACACACACACACACACACACACACACACACACACA
>JAPMOQ010051062.1:22194-47408 GCA_026543055.1 Argiope trifasciata
CACACACACACACACACACACACACACACACACACACACACACACACTCATTATATTTCAATACCACATATTTTATATTCAATAAATTTCATTTTTATTACATACTTCAGTTTAATTAATCAAATTTAAATAAGTTGTATTCATAATCAGTTTTCATATATATTTTCTCGTTAAAATTACTTCAATACATACAAAAATTTAAAACTTTCAAAAATGTTAAATAAAAAAAAGCAGTGTCCAGTAGTGCTTAATTTAAATATAGGATTTTTTGATCGTCAATCTGAAACCATTCATCCAGTAACATCATAGAATTTCATTTCTATCTATCTCTAAATGAATTGTAAATATCATTCATTGATTAATTGATCACGAAATCCTTCAAATCAGCAGGCTTAAAAGTTTGAAATATGCTAATCAGTTGCCTTTTGATTAATCCGTATTCACTAAGAAAGCACTAATAAAATTCTCGAGTGAAATTTTAATTAGTTTAAATTTCACTAAGTTTAAAAGTTTTCCGACGATAACGATAGCTTTTCCAGGTCAGCTTCCGTAGTTGCTTTCCGTATAATATTATTTGCCCCGGAGTACTTCGTGCCCCCTAACAATCAAGGAACAGTTTAGCTACACCATTTATAACTCAAGAACAGCTGTTCCTATTTTAATAATATTTGACATTATAATAATGCTAGGAAAAAAATCAATAAAACTACGAAAATTAATAATACAATGGCTTCTCAAGAAGGCTTTTTTTTCAGTTTTTTATTATTCAGTCTATATGTACAGTTGGATTTATTCTCTTGAGTTAAGCAACTTCTGATTAACAACATTTTTTTTTGTTTTGGTATCAAAAGCAAGAACAAATAAAGTGGAAGTTTTACAGCACGTGAATATATTACATATAATTGAACATGAGAAAAACATGTGCTTTCTAGATTCAAACTACTAACACTCAACTACTGACCCTGTGATTTGTTAATCGTCATCGCAAATGCAACATGAATTGGAAATTGAATTCGTTCAAACTCAGACTATACTCAAAGGAAAATTCAATATGAATTTTCCTCTGAGTATAGTCGGGTGAATCACACTGGTACCAGTTATTTTATCACCAAAAGCGTTCCATGTCAAAAATTGCCATATCGCTGCTTTTCATGACATAGTTTGTGATTTTTCCAATATTGATTCAAATAATATTACAAGATCTCTAAAACCAATAAATAAGACATGGCATGGAAATTAAATAATCAACTTTTAAAAAATGATTTCCCATACACTATCATGGATATTTCGGAATCTATATAAATATTGTTACATGTCTGTAATGTAGCTTCTCAGAACGGTTAGTTCAATCAATGGGAAGACCATTTCACAATAAACTATGTTGGTTTAATTCCTAAGAAAAATACCTCTAAGATCCATATTAATTTGTTTCCGTGAACTTTTAATATATTTTAATGGTTGTTCTGGGGCCGAGAACCCCCCCCCCCCAAAAAAAAATTAAAATCGGTACACCTGTTCTTGAGTTGTAAATGGTGAGACTAACACGATTTACTACTTTTTTTATAAATATAGATTGTAACAATCTGCACTGTTGCTTCTCGGAACGGTTAATTCAATCATTGGAAAGACTGTTTTGCAATAAACTCTGTTGGTTTAACTCCTAATAAAAATACCCCTAAGATCCAGATTAATACAGCTGTAACTCAGGAAAATATCCCTAAGATCCAGATTAATACAACTGTAACTAAGAAAAATATCTCTAAGTTATTAGTTTTTCTGCTATTCGAGGCTGAGACTAATAAAAAAAATATCATTAAAATCGGTACAGCCGTTCTTGAGTTATGAATGGTGTAACTAACATGATTTACGACTTTTTTCATAAATTATTTGTAAATTATTTATAAATTATTTTACATATTATTTGATCACACTGTTTACATTAGGGACCTATTTTTATTGACCCTATTTTTATTTGATTACATTTATTTCACGGCCCTAAATTTGAAATATTAACTTTACAATGACTTCCATTTGATTTTCATGCTATTTTTCAGTTTTAAATAATTTTTTTAAAAATATTTATTATTACAATATAAAAAATTTTATAATGAAATTAGTAGTATCACCAAGTATTCTAATAGCATATTTTTACTCCGTTAAAGCTATAATGGAAATATTGCTTTCTAGTCAAAATTTTCTCTTTTGGAGGGAAAATTCTTTCAGTCAAAAGTTTCACTTTTGGAGGGAAAATTATTCCAGTCAAAATTTTCCCTTTTGAGTTTGTTTTAAAATAAACATATTTTTTTTATTACACACATGTAATAGTGTGTACAGGCAGTTATAAAAATTTTGGAAACACCTCAGATTTATAAAGAATCCTATATTAGTATGGTGTAGGACCGTTTTCAGCATGTAATAGAGCTTGGATTCATCAAAGAATTGATTTGTAAAAGTGATGAATTGTATTTAGAGGAATATTGTATCATTATTGCTGTAGATATTGTGAAAGTACTGGGAGAGATGCTGGTAGAGGACATCGATTCCATATTGAGCGCTCTAAAATGGATCATAACGGTTCAATTATATTGAAATAGAGTGACTGTGCTAGCCAAGGCAGATATTTAACTTCATCCCCGTGTTCATTTAATCATTATTGGTCAAATCTCGTTGCATAGATATCGTGCAGAATACAAAATTTGCATCATAGGATGGGCCATGTCAGCTGACATTTTTCTATTGTAATTTCTTGATCCTGACCGATCAAATAATAGAGTAGATTTTAAGAAAATTCGTTTACTTACAGCCATATATGTATATAAGAACCACCTGTTCTAATCTAGGTTAAAATATTTGATATTTACAGCATTTGGAAGTTTATGATATTTATACAACAGTCGAAGGTTGAAGGTTTATCGTGAAAAGAGTTCTAAATCAATAATAATAATAATAAATAAGACCACCTGATAAATAAGACCACCAGAAGCTATTAGGTTGTTATTTAACATGGCTGCTCCAAGGATAGCTCTAGGAATCCACTGAACAACTAAGGGGCCGTAATTCAGCAGTTCGGATCTCAAGAAGTTTCTTTCACCTCTTTCAAAGAAAAAAAAAACACCCACATTTCATGTTTGTTCAATTTTCGCCTCTCATTTTACATTGCTGCACTTAAACTCTCTACTAATAGTTTTCAGCAAAATGCTACCCTCAGTGGTCACCAGTCGATCGTGGGAATCTGTTAATGATGCGTCCTCGTCATTGACCTATCTGGAACAAGTATTGACTGTAGTCCCTTTAGAAAAGAAAAAAATAGCATCCAGATTTGACGCTAATTCTTTTTGAAGGTGCAATAAATTTCTGTTAAATGATAAAAACCCATGTGTGGTTCTTCATCTAGACATCACTAATAATCAGATGCTATGACCACCCGGGTAAAGAAGATCTGGCAATCTGGAAGTATTTAACAATTGAGGGTTTTAACAGGTGGTGGCACAGCTGGTTGGAATTGTCAATCATGAGGAATGGAAAAATGGGACGTTGCACTATATTTCTAACCAATGATCCTTCCTTTCAGGGTTAGGATTGTTCCAGCAGAAAATCACGACTTGGCTTTCCATATCATGACAGATTGACAGTTGGAAAGAGACAATCACGACCATACGATTATGCAGATGCCCTTCAAACACCCACCCATTGTGTTGTAGAGTAAAGTGTGAAACATGATTCGTCTGATCATATTACCAGTCTGGATCGGCAAAGTTTTGTTATATTAACACCACTGTGGAACGATGTTTATCATTAATTTTTGCAACAAGTGTTGCTGCTCTGCTGTAATTGTTTGTTTCTGAAGATGTCTTAGAACTGACATCGCTGCAGTTGTTGAATCCAGTTGGGTATTGGGAACTGCACTCACTTTTGTTGCAGTTGTCAGCTTAGCACTGTGCTATCCGCTTCAATAATTGTAGACCTCTTTCACTGATCTTCTTTTTCAGCCCAATATTTTGCTTTGAAAAATTTGTCTTGCTATCTTTGTGTATGCTGTTATAAATTTAGACACCGTATCTCTAGAAACGCCTGAACGTTTGGATGATTCAGTCACACTTGCAATAGGTAGACTGGCTTCCACAATTTGACCAGTTTTAAAATCTGAGAGATCCCATATTTTATGGTTTTGAAAAAAATTTAAGAATTACAGAACTTTAATGCATCTTACCTATACTATCTGAATATATGCATTGTTTTTTATGAAAAAAAAAAAAACTAGCATCTATTATTATATTTTAATGCTCGCGAAGACTATTAATAAAAGTCACTATTGTTCACATTGTAACCGTAATTGTCTTCCTCGGCACTCTAACGGTCGCTGCCAGGAACGATCAGGCCTTGTCTTGGAAGCGAGCGTAAAGCACGATGTAGTCCCCGAGTATTATTTTAATGCATATATGTTAAATCTTATTGTCCTAAATAGTTTTTTCCCCATTTAAATCACATCCTTTAATGCCATTAAATGTATCTTTAACTTAATTGACATGATGTTTTTATTTTAATTGTTTACTCTGACAGAATTAAATTTTGGTGCCCACTCGGTCACAACAGGTGTTTCTACTATTTTGATAACCATCATTATATTAAACCTGGTTTTTGAAAACTATAAATTTTCATGTAGTTTTACATTTTGTTTCTTTCTTAAATTTTAAGTGCATTCAATTTATACACTAAGCGTTTCTTTAACTGTATCATAACTTTAACATATTGCTTAAGTTCTAAGTTAAATTTCATTTTATTATTCAAAAAAACCCATCACACTTGTACAGAATTTTAAAAATGAAGATATGAACATTTAAATTTGGAACGTTGGAATTTTCTTTTGTTGAACTTTCTGGCATTATCAAATGATCTTCAATTTTTCTTCATTCATACTGCTGCATTTCTTTAACAATTAAAAAGTTTTCCATTTTTTACAATTGGTTGGAACAATCAATTTTTAGTGTGATTTTGATTACACATTTAACACGGCATTGTGATCAAGCCTGAATTTCCTCAAGTGATTTGACAAATTCGGTATCACATTCAACATATCTAAAGTCCCGTATCTGTTTGTTCATCGTATTGGTTGGTGAAAATATCGCTTACATTCGCACAACAACGAGGCATATTATAATCTCATAAGATTGTTTTTTATATGTTTTGAAGTGACTGCGATGAAAACAACTTTAGTATTAGTTACCAATTCTCATGTTACAATCATAAATTTTAAACATTGCTTTAGCAATTAGATGAAAATCAGCAGATTGGTATCTAGATCCAGAACATTTTTTAAAAAAATTATTTTAGCCATTTCTAAGTATTACTATACATTATTGTTAAGTGGTTTGATGCATTAAAATGTATTGTTTGCATAATGCATTATACTTTTTATTATAGTTTGTTTAGCGGTTGCTGTAATTTGTTTTTTATTGTGTTTATATTTTAAAAAATTCTTCATTACAGATTCTAAGAATGAAGCAATCTTGAAGTTTTCTTAATACTGCTCTAGAATTCGTTACACGATATTTTTAATAACTGTTTGAATTAGCAAACGAAATCAAGAACAGCCACGCATGCGCATATATACTATAGTAAATGTGATTATTTCTTTGAGCATATATAATTGATAGTGATCATTCATGATTAGCATTAAACTGGTAAGTGTTATGAACTGTAAAATATTTATCAAATTTACTATTTAGTTTATAAAATCAACAAATCGTAATGGGGAATACAATAGGTTTGGATAATTTTGTGGTGAACGAAGTTCTCAATAAAAAAAAGGTGTATATTTTTCAATGAGACTAGCATTGCTAATCAATAGCATACATCATAACATAAGGCGTACTGTTGCGCAAATTGTGTGGGTGTCATTTAAATGAAACTAACATTGCTAATCAATAGCATACATGATAATAGAAGGTGTGCTGCTGCGCAAATTGCATGAATTTCAGCCAGGAATATGGGATTTTTATCACATTCTCCGCTGTGAATTCATAAAGTAACCAATACGCGTTTCCCGACCGAGGGTTAGCGCGTCAAGCCCGTTTTCAAGTGCAATCTCAGACATGGTTGTTGTTTACTCTGTGTTCTATCTGTGAGGAAAGAACTCGCCTGTAAAAAGGGATTGTGCAAGCAAGTGTATAAGAGAAAGTCAGACTTTTGCTCTCGGGTGCACAGGGACTATTTCACTCTTCTTTCCCCAATAGTCTTGTTTTGAACTGGTGTTGAATTCAAGGAGATTAAGCAACAACAGCATAAATTGACCGATTAATTTGATTAGTCCTATCACATTTACCGAGTTTAAGGGTGATTAATAACAATCACTGGTGATCTATATAAATAAAAACGAATGTTTGTCTGTATATATCTTATGCCTTCACCGTTCATCCGATAGCGACGAAACTGGGTCAGTTTATTGCTTACATTTACGGGAGGGTTATAGGCATAACACATTTACCTAAAATTTTTTTAAAAAATTGGACCTTAACCGTATCCCCCTTTTTTTTTCTCCAAAGATTGATCTCTAAATAACTGGCCGAGGAAACCTAAATTCAGTAGAGATGCTAAATAAAAGTTAAAGGTTGATATTGTATTGAGTACAATAGCTATATTGTATAGCTATTGTACGCAAATGCCATGCAAGTCAATCTCAGAGGTAACAACTTTATTACAGTTTAAGCGAGAAAGTTTTTGGGACACCAATCCTGGGGATTTAAAAATATAATTAAATTTTAGAGTTCTTCGCAGCAACTACCAAAAATATTATAGTACGAATAATTTTGCACCATCTTAATTTTCAAAAATTATCTTTTTATTAAAACTATGTTAATTAACATTTTAGGCTATTTGATCGTAAAGTTACAGGAAAGTTATTTAGGTTTGTTTTCAAAATCAGGTTTTTGTTTGAAAAATTAAATCATCTAATTTTTCAGAGCAATTTATGCAAATTAAGCCAGATTTTAACTCAATACTATTTAACTAATTTTTTCTTTTAATTATTTCTTTCTTCTTATCCGATATAAAATCACCGAATTAAAATTTTCCTATTAATTTTGCCTTATTAATTTTTTAATTATATATAAAAAATAATGTGATACACCTATGACATTTTGCCGCATCATCATATTTTTAAATAGCATGTAAGTAAAAAAAATCCCTCAAAATGTTTAAAAAAATAAATATGAAAAGTTATTTAGGATAGTAAACTATAGAAAAGAGAATTCAGGATAATGAACTATAGAAAAGAAAATTCAGCATAGTAAACTATATATAACGTGTTGTATATATATTAAAAACTTTCCTATTACATGTCGTTATTCAGATACAAATTTATGCACTGAAAAACTGTAAATACCTATTGCTATAGAAATAAGTTCTCTATAAATATATGAACATTTAAATTGTTGTCTTTGAATTTAAGTTTACACAAATTAGGTTTTTCAAAAAGCATAATCTAATTTCCAATATTTACCCAATTTTTCTAGTTAAAATAATCCGAAAAATTGTAGCATTCGTAAATTCTAATAAATAGTTGATAAGTTATAAATGATTGGAAAATTGAATTCCTAATGTTAAATAAAAGTTCCCCTTTTTTCCAATCATGCCAAAGATATAATGAATTTTCGACAATTATTCATATTTCATATTAAATTATTTAATAAACAATAGCATGCACACATACATTAAAAGAATATAAAATATTGAAAATCAAAAATCAAATTAATGTCATTCCTTTTTAAAATTAAAAATATTAATTTACATAGTAATTGATGTTTAATTTAACGAGTTAAAAAAATTTTTTGTGGAATTTTACTCAACTTTTGTAGCCAAGAACATCATGAATGAAACATCATTCTCCTGAATCTCTCGTTTTCATTAATTGGTAGTTAAGATATGTAGGAACAATATAAAACTTTCAGAACAGCCTTATTTTCGTTTTCTATCGAAGGCATCTCAGCTATGAGAAAGTATTTACTGACAAGAATAAAAAAATATCTGAAATGGAACAAAACAAAAATACATCTTTCTGTTATTTTTTTTGTAGAAAAGGATGTAAAATTGAGAGAAGGAAATCCTATACATGACTATTCTATTATATATCCTAAACTTTTTTTTATTCCCTTCATATGTCAGGTGAAGTTTCGTTTGCTACAAATGAAAGCTGACGATAGTTGCTGAAATAACCAGTTTTATTGGTCGATAAAAAAATCAAAGAAGCAAAACTTTTTACAATATAGTGATAAAGGGATGAGTAAATCCAACAATCTATACTTATAACAAAGCTCAATGTGTGTGTGCGTGTGTGTGTGTGTTGGCGCTCTACAGGCCAGACCGTTGGACCTACAGCTACCAAATTTGGTCCATGTATACCTTGGAGGTCCGAAATGTGCACCTCGGAGCCCTTTTTTCAAATTTTTAATTAGAATTAGAATCAATTAAAATTGAAGCGAAATTTCGACGTTTTTCCGCTATAACTTCCGAAAATATTATTGCACAAACATGATTTTTATATCAATTTAAAGATAAAAAAATTAGCTCTCTAACGGTATCAGTGTTTTAATGTAAAATTTAAGCTTCTATTTTTAACGAATTTTTAAAGAAATATTTCAACCATGTTTCTTTAGCACGTGACTAGATAAAATAAAAGAATGCCGGAAGTTCAAATGAAAAAAAATTATCCTCGCAAATAAATCTAAAGCAATACAACTTTCAACACGTGACTGAATAAAATAAAAGAAACATAAAATGTGATATTTTCTAAAAAAAATAAATGCAAAGCAAATGTTTCTTTAATCGTTTGCAATATCTAAATCATTTATTCCATAAATCATCTTTATTTACCGTAAACCTGATTGAATTTAAACAGGATATGCATTGAAATCCCGACTTAATGGCATATTTATGCAATCGTTTGCAATGTCTGTATCATTAATTTAATACTTTTTTCCCTTTCTCGCTTTCTTTAAAAAACACATTTAATGTTTTGGCAACATCATCAAATTTTTTTTAATACTTTGGAAGCATAACCGATGGTTAAAACTGACTGATTTATAAAATTAAAGAATATTATCAGGAAAAGGTGTACTTTTAGGACTTTCCGTCCATCATCTTAAAGAATATATTAATTTCAGATCAATCAATGCCCGGAATTACTTCAAGGCTAATGAATATGTGATTTAATTGAAAATTTACACATGGCGAACCAGCTGGTCGCGAAAGGCGGCTAGTATTTAATAAATTATGAAACCAATTTTATTGGCCAAGTATCCTTACAAATTCTTTAAGAATATTTCTACAAATAATTAGTTTTTATTTAATATTCTGCATAATAAGAATGAACTAATCATAAAAACTTCGTACAAAGAGTTTAAAATAGAGTTTATTGGAAACTTGATCAAGCATATCAACAAAAATAAATTATTTATGTTTCAGTTATAGAGAAATGTTTTAGGTAATAATATTTGACTTTCATGTTTCAATTGGTTCAAAATTTTTTTAAATTTAAACATCATTTGCTAAAAATGATCACTAAACTGATCCAGAATTTTTGTGTATTTTTAATTATATATCATAAAAATGCCATTTAATTATTACTTGCTTACGTTTCGTAATTAAATATGCAGATGAAAACATCTATTGTTGATTTGTGTTTGGTCATATTTCCTTCCTATCAAAGAAAGCGAAAAAAAGGTTTTAGTGGTAAATTACTGCATTCACAACTAAAAGAAAACTTGAATGAATGAAAATATAATTATTAGGAACTGTTTCTCAGAAAAGAACATATTTAAGGGGAAAAAAACTTAATATTTATTTTCGTATATTCTTGTTTATTTTGAACCAAATTATCCCAAAATTTATACGTAAGGTTTATTATAATACAGATTATGGTAAATATTACTTTTAAAATTCTTAATTCTTAAGTGCAATTCTTAAATTTTACATCAGTAAAGATCGTAAAATTTAAGAATCTCAACAGGTAAATTAATAGGAAAATACTATATAAGTCTTTGCAGGAATGTATTTTTAAAAATGCATTTTTCAGAATTGACTAGCATTTTCACATTGGATTTAATTTGCATAATTTAAGATCGATGAGAATTCTCTGGAGGCTTTTCGTTGTATTGTACATATCATTAAAGTTCACTATAAATTAAAATTTACTAGGAAAATTTTATGAGTTATGTATGGTGTCTTTGATATTCAGACTTCTCTTTACAGTTTTTCATTCGTCAACTTAATATTTACTACTGAATAACACTATTAGAGCAATATTATTTATTTGAAAATTTTTTTAATCAAACAATTTTCAGTGCCTTACACATCATTTACTCCTTTTCACATATCTAATGAAAATCTTTTAATCTCGATAAAATATTTGGCATGAAAGAATAAATTTACTTTTAGTAATACGTTTGGGATGAATCCGCTGTCATTCTTCTATAATGCTAGGCAAATTTTTAAAAAAAATCCCTCAATTTGATCTGCTAACAAAAGGCTCTAAGGAAACAAAACTATTAATAGTACTATACATCTGTCTATTACTATATAAACTAATAGCACTTTATCTCTCCCCATAAAATTTCCCAGTACAGAAAAGTTTGGCAAAGAAATGACACTGTGTAGTTATTTGCTCTTTTTAATCGCCAATATCTTCCTGAATTGCTAAATTTTGTGCATCTTATCATTTGCTTTGAGCATCAAATGATTTGGGAATTTGAAATCCAATCTATTTTAATGAATAATGTGAGTAAAATAGCACACTCTGGAAAACAGGAGGGTTGGATGAAATCTCGTTTTTATCGTAAAACCCAATACATCGATAAGATTCTAATGATTTCCCTTTGTTACCCATTCTAACGGATTTGGGAGTCGAGTTTTTTTATGAAACTACCAACATTCCTATCTTTGATGGCACATGCCTTTTCTCAAATAATAAGTGATTGCAGGATATCAAAAATCGTGGGAATTGATACAGAATGTTCTTCCATTTTTTGTAATAAAAGGAATGGATATCGTTTTTTATTTCTAGCTCTGACTCTTTTTGGAATATCATGAAGTTCTTAGTGCTATTTGCCCTCGTCGCTGGAGCCTTTGCCTCCTCTGGTATGTGGAATTTTTAAAATTTCATTCTGTATTCATATGCTTTTAATTATGACATATTGAACTTATTTCAGACGTTTGTAATTTTTTGTATTAATTGTGTATCATACATTTGTAATTTTTACGTATTACATGTATTTAATACGTTTGTCATTTTTAAGTATTAAATGTCGGTTTGTAGCGTCATATGCTTATAATTTTAACGTATTAAATGTATTTCGTAAGTTTATAATTTCAACGTACCAAAGGAATTTCATATATTTGTAATTTTAAAGTGTTAACCTAATATGTACATTTGTAAAATTTACGTATACACGTATTACACATACTTCATATGTTTGTAATTTTAACCCATTAAAAGAATTTCATATGTTTGTAGTTTTAACGCATTCCATACATTTGTTATTTTAGCGTATGAATATATTTCATATGTATGTAATACTTATGTATATTTCATATACTTCATATGCTTGTAATTTTAACGTATTAAGCGAATTTCCTTATTTTAACGCATTCCATACATTTGTAGTTTTAACGTATGAATATATTTCATATGTTTGTAATTTTAAAGTATTTCATACGTTTGTAATTTTAACGCATGAACATATTTTCTATGTTTTTAATTTTGACACATTAAACGTATTTTATATGTTCGTAACTTTTACGTGTTAAACGTATTTCATATCTTTATAACTTTACCGTATTTAACTCATTCCACACGCTTGTAATTTTAACGTATTAAACGTACCAGCGAGTGACCGAGCTCCGCTCGAAGAAAACAGGTATCGAAGCTAACTCGAAGATTTAAATTTTCAATTGTGATTTATCAAAACAATACATGCCATAAGAAAATTTGTGAAACCATTGGTGAAAAGATAGCCGGTTAAACATCGGCTTTTCATCGTCCACCAGCGATATCATGTCTTAATGCTCCATTGGAAATCCCCATCTGCACTGGTCTCTTCCATGTTTGCTGACCATGAACGGAGCGCTTGGGTTCATATCACCACACGGATTATGGATCATCCATTTCGAGATCAGTTCCTTGAGTTCCGGATCATCTTCTGGAAACTTTATTAGTTCGCCATATTGGCTATAGATGGCAGCACGTTACCGCTTGAAACCTATTAGCCATTATGGCGAACTAATAAAGATTGAAAATATCCTATCTGTAACTCCGAACTGCTCGACCGTAGCGCTTCAAAACCGGCGTCAATCGATTCCTCGTGGCCAAAAACCCCAGACCCCCAAGTTTACCGGAGTTTGGGCGATTTTCGACTTGGCAACCATTCCTCGTATTATAGTATAAGATTTCATAGGTTGGTAATTTCCCTTACGAATGATATATGCACGGTAAAAGTAAGATTTTCTTTCTACTCTCATATTCAACCTATGCTTTGTTTTAAAAATGCTTGATATTTTTCAGAAAGGCTAGTTATAAAATAGTCAATAAAATTCATTTCAATAAAAAGTAGAAGAGTGAATAAGAAACAAGAAACCCCCAATTTAGCAAAACATGAAGTTTTAAACTATGAAAAAAAAATGGAAGAAAAAATAGATCCAGACTGAAATGTTTATCGAAGGTCACCTTCAAACAACGATTCAAACCATGGAATTTTTTTTATGTGAGGATTCTGTGCTTCGTTCAAGTATTGACACCTCGTGACAAAAATCCCAAGCAATGGATTTTTAAAAAGAATTAATAGGCATTAATAATATATGTGTTCAGATATTCGTCATACATAATTATACAAACAGGTATTAATTTTTGGTGTGAAATGACTGTATACAAATATTTAAAATCATAAGTACAAAATTTATCAATATTATTATCTTTTAGATATTCCAGAAGTTTTTTGTTTGCATTTAATTATAAGGTTATTTACATCTATTATTTTATTCAGGATATATTTTAAATATTTAATACATGAAACCTGTTTTTGAGTATAGCTATTATACCTATTAGAGCTGCTCTAAATTTTAAAACTTTTTTTATAGAATTTCATAGTTGGGAATTAATAACAATTGTTTAACTCTCTGACTGTGTATTTTTAAAAAAACTACTATTTGGATGTGTTGCTTTCAAATAAATTCAAATATCAAAGCTGAGTAATAAGGACCATCACCGAATACGATACACGCTTTCCCATTGGATGTCAGGTAGCGACAACTGAACTCCCACTATTGCACATAACGTAATTATATACATATTACGCACATATATTACACACATATTACGTAAACACAGGAGCATTATTTCTTTAAACAAAAACGGGAATTATTAAAAAATAATTTAATAGCAAGTATAAATATAAACAGCAACTCATTGTCACCTTGAGGCACACGGAAAGATATAACATCAGAATAACAAGTTGTTTCCGTCACATTGGAAGGAACTAGAAGGAGTAATAAGGGCCATCACCTGTCACAATACAAGCTTTCCCACCGAATGTTCAGTTACCAGTGGGGACAGCTGAACTCCCACTATTCTGTAGCCACATGGGCAGAAAGAATCAATCTCCAATCCAGAAGATTCTTCTTCTCGTACATGGTATACACAGCAAGTGGGAGAGGTGGATAAACTAAGTGCAACAAATGAAATCTTTGAATATGGTTTGTCATAATTTTCGTAGAGCACAATGATCGTTAAAATTAATTAACAAAAATATCATAATGATTTTTAATTAATTTTTTCTACAGAGGATTGCCCAGCAAACTCCCACTATGAAGAATGTGGCACTGCATGCCCCATAACCTGTAAGAATTACAACAACCCTCCTGAAGCGTGCGTCCTGATGTGCGTCTCTGGCTGCTTTTGCGATGAAGGATACGTCAAGACCGAAGATGGCAAATGCGTGGATCCAGAGCGATGCACTATTGAAGGTTTGAGGTTCATTCATTGTTTGTACAGGAACTCATGGAATTTATTTTAGAATTTGAGACCCACATATGTTTGACTTACATAAGGAAACTAGATGAACCATGTTTATTCAGGACGAGCTGCGGTGGCCTGGTGTTCAGGTCACGGTTTCGGAACCGGAGGTTTTCAGGTTCGAGACCGGATTCCATAGAAGAACCGCCGTGTAAAAAGGTCTCTTGCACGTTAAATCTGTCAGGCCATACATCCTTCTGATGGTGTGATGTGGACAGGGGGGGGTGGCCAGCTCAGGGGTCGTTCTCATCGTCTGACCGTGGCTCAGAATGACGAGGTCCGTTCCCAAATAGTCCTAGTGTTGCTTTACAAAGGGACGTTAAAATAACTGAAACTAAACTATTCTGAGCAACGCCTCGCCATTTTCTTTTCTTAATAAGGAATCTCATAGCCATGCCATAAACCAATTTACTTGTTGTGTCCGGAAGTTAAGAACCCTGGATTTAAGCACTCCATGGGATTTCTCAGAAATCAGCAATCTCTTTTCATTCATTTCTTATTTCCTGTGTTTGAAACTCATCGCATCCCTTGGACGTCTCTATAAAAATTATTACAACAATCTGATTTGTCAAAAATACGAGAAACTGTTTTCTTATATGCACTTGGCAATAAATAATTCATATCAGAATTTTCCAATTTTTTTAAATGAAGATAATAATAATTTAAAGTAATCTTATTATTTTCAATTAAAAGAAATTGTCATTATATTCCATTTTTTTGCGATTTGTAACAGAGAAGAATTGCGTTGATAAACCTGATAAAGGAGTCTGCCGAGGTTACTTCACCATGTGGTACTACGACGAAGGTGCAAAGACCTGCAAGCAATTCATGTATGGTGGTTGCCAAGGGAACGGAAACAGATACGTCACGAAGCTGGACTGCATGAGGAAATGTGCCGATAAAAGTACGTTTACGCTGACTGTTTTTAATTCTTGAAAGATGTGCATATGTGTATGTGATTACCATATTTTTTTACGCTTATTTATTTTAGAAAAAAGTTTAACTATTGATGACATTCATTTATTCCTAATTCCTATCTTCTAGGTATCTGGAAAATCCCTTCTCCAAACTCTGACAGGTGTTCCCTGCCTGCCGAAACCGGTCTGTGCAGAGGCTTCTTCCCCAGGTACTACTTCGACAAGGAAGCCGGACAGTGTAAGAAGTTCGTCTACGGGGGCTGCGGTGGCAACGAAAACAACTTCGGTACTGAGGAGGAATGCGAAAGCGCATGCGGAAACCGAGCCGGTAATGGGATTTCATTAGAATTCTCTAGTTTACTTTTTCCTGATCAAATCAAAGTAACCATCTTCGCTTCTTGTTCAAAACTCGCCCTGCATGCCTAAAGTGTTGGTTAACCTTCCAGCGGGCGCGGCCGTCATACCAACATGAAAGATCACACGTATTTCCCACATACGCTATAGTAAAATGTAAATTTTCAAAAGCGTAAATATTAAAATTATATTGTAAATAGCTTAGGATTAATAACTACAATAACTTTAAACATTTTTTACTTAAAAAGAAGCAGAAACAATATAAACATAGAATGCAATATCAATATAAAACGACCATAGGTTAACTGAATTGATTTAAAAATAATATATGAAATTGTCGATATTTTCACAGAACTATTTGTATACAAAATGTAGAAGTGTAAAAATACAGAATTTATGCATAAAAGGGAGAAGTAATTGAAAATCAGGTATGAAAAGGAAGAAAATAGTTTCATTGTTATATCATTGCAGCGTAGCAATTTGAGCAAATGTGTTTAGTGAGCTCCAAACATATAAATTTCTGGCAAATCTTACAAATGAACCTCGTGATTCTAGTCTGCTTTTCTTTTTGGCAGGGTTTTTTCCCTGACGTCGCATCTTCCACTTCTTCTATACCTAGTTCGGCTTTTCTCTTTAGTACTTTTAATTTTAGCTCACTTTTTAGAGATGTGGGGGCTTTTTTTCAACATTTTCCTTCGTAAGTGTATTTGGCAGCTGTTGCCAGTCTAAAACAAGACGGATTTATTTGTAAAATCATACAAAAGCGGATGTAACAAAACCTTACATGAACGGTCGCGCGTATCGCTGAACTACAAATATCTGATCGGAAGAAACCTATTAACGCCACAAACTTACGACGACAACTGAAAGTATCTTAAAGCAGGGGAACAAATAGCCAAATGCAAGCGTTCCCAGTGCCGCCAGATCTAAAGTTATAAAACGATATTCATCTCTAGTGTATCTCTCATATACGCTAGCCCACTGAAAGGTTAACAAGAAAAATCCATCATTATTGTAAAGCCCCTTCTTTATATTGTTTACGGCAATTTCGATTTGACAATTCATTTCAATATTTTAAGACAAGAAAAATCCATCAATATTGTAAACCCCAATCATGTTGTTTTAAACAATTTCACATTTACTATTCGTTTCAGTATATTAAGACAACAAGAAAAATTCATCATTATTGTATCGCCTCCTCCTACATATTATTTACTGCAATTTCGCGTTGACTACTCGTTTCAGTACCTTAAGACAACAAGAAAAATCCATCATTATTGTATACACTTCAACCTACATATTGTTTACAGCAATATTACATTTACTGTTCATTTCAAATTTTTAAGACTACATGAAAAATTCATCATTATTGTAAACCCCCTCTTTAACATATTGTTTACAGCAATATCGTATTTAACGAAATTATTCGTATTTGATTATTTATTATTTGAAATCGTATGGGATCGCCGGTAATGGGATTTCACCACAATAATTTGTATCATAAACAAAAAAATGATGGAATTTTTACTTATAAATTTATAATTAATAAGATCATTAGCTTTTGAGGATATTGCTCGTAGAACTTTCGCCTTAACATCTTACATTAAATTAGTCTCTTCTGGCTCCAATAGCTGAAGTCTGTGGCGAGAACGAACGCTACAATGAATGCGGGACTGACTGCCCTTTGACTTGCGAGAACTACGATGACAGACCCCTAGTCTGCAACTTCATGTGCAGGATCGGATGTGAATGCGAGAAAGACTTCATCAGAGGACCCGGTGGAAAATGCATCAAGCCTGAGCACTGCCCAAACAGACAGGGTGAGTAATTTATATTTATGGTAACCGAACATATTCCTAGCCTTTTTTGAGAAAAACATGGTGTAGACATGCTTCAACCATGTTTCTAAATTTAAGACTATTCAAAATTAGTAATAGGATGTCAATATTTGAAACAAAATTAAACACTTTGGAAATGGGCATTTAATGGCATAAATTTAAGCAAATTCTGACAAAAATTCTAATCGGCTACACCATAAACTATAATTATCATCCTAATAAAACTAATACCAAAATAAACTACATAATTTTGTCTGGAGTATGAATTATAATCATATGGTTCTAATAAGGAATAAAAATTTTACAGAAAGTCAAAGATTTATCATGAAATTTTTAGTAAATTCATGATATTATTTGTCAAACAATAGGTTATAAATTGAAAACTATTCACTCGTTCTAAATTCTTCTATTTAAGGCCCGAAATAAAAGTATAAAGACAAACTCCATCAAATTTCATAGTCATATGATAATAATATTTTGTGTTATTTGATTTGAAGTGAACAAGAAATGAGTAAAACTCTGTTTTAAGAAAAATGCATTTAAAGTATACAACAACTTGTTTTTAAAATAAATTATGGACGTACATACTTAAAATTCTCCACATTTATAGCTTATAATTTCTTGCGACTAATTGTTTAGTAGTTTTTCTTTTTTAATTATTAAATTTTTTTCTGGCATTTTTTTCATTTGGAAGTGAATGCTGCTTAAATTCCTTGATTTTTTTTGTTGAGTTTATCAAATGTTCTAACTGCATTTGCATTATGATACACTCCAAAAACCTTAATGATATTTAATAATCCTATAAACGTTTTGTTAAAATGTATTACAGACATAAATACTTTTAATCTAATTCTGAACTCAACAAAGATATGTTTAGGTACAAATTTTCACAAACCTGCGTTAAAACTCATTGACATTTTGTGATTTTCTGTTCCAAACATTTTATGTATTTAAAACTAAATTTCTGTTTATACAAATTTTTAACGTCTTTTGGGGCCTTGAAATTGGTATTTCCGGTTATTTAAATGCCCATTTTCGGTTTGCCGATCATTAAGAAAATATTAATATCTTGACTTTTAATTAATCTAGAGACAAATATAAACCTTTTTTGGATAACTCAAAGATTGATCTATCCAATAATATAATTTTTGAAAAATGTCTTGTTTTGCAAAAATCGACCACTTAAACATGTTATGGACATCTTAAAGAGAATTACTGCATAGATTCACAATACTTTTTCATAAATTAGAGCTATTTTTTAAGCTTACATTATACCTCTCCAGAGGGTATTTTAGTCATAACATAACGCCATCCTGTTTCCCGGTGCCTATAACACTAAGTTGGATGAACACAAACTGAAAGGAAGAAGAAATGCTAAAAAGGAGGCGACAAACCATCCAGGTATCGCCAGAGAGAATGCCAATGGTGCCAAATCCTACACGACTGTATTCAATTTTTTGTGAGGTAATAATTAGATAAAGGGAACAGGAATACTGAAACAAATGCTGACTATGGGTTAAACATACAGGGAAATGAGAATGCTAACTAAAAAGAAAATTAGGAAAGTCTGTGTGACATATATAAGTATATAAACAGAGTCATAAATCTGTGTCATCCATCTGAGTTCTGTGTTTTGATTTCCTTCGCGATAACTGAATATTTCAATTAAAAATTTTAACTGATTTTGACAAGTTCTATTTTGGTTCCAGTTATTGTGTAGTCTTGAAGAAATCTTGGTATGTGTGAAAAGGATTTACTATGGAGTATATGTACTATCTTGCTGCGTGAAAGAATATTCGATGCAACGCTCTTGCACCATTCTTCCTCAATACTTTTTTTTCTGGCTTTCTCTTGTGTTCATGTCCAGTGAAGAAAAGGAATGCGCTCTATTCCAGGGCACTTCAGACTTGAGGACAAGAAGTTTCCAGTAAAATCGTTGCTTTTAATATCATCGTATGCAACTAAAATAATCGAAATACTAAAAATAAACAAATAAAAGAATTAAAATAAAAATTAGTTATAGAAATTACCCCCCTTTCAAGATCATGTGAAAAATGAAAGTAATGTGAAACTAAAAGCCTTCTGATTAGTAATAAAAAATGAATATCAATTTATATTATACTATCTGGTACCCGGCGCGTTGCTGCCACCTAAAAAATAACATTAAGTGCAATCAATCAATAATTGGGCTGTGTTTTATCGAAATAGAATCTACGGTTCGATAATATATAAAATACGAACAAACAAATATATATATTTTGTATTATATATTAAGGCATCCGACTACGTTGAAAACACTGCTTATCTATCATAGGCAGTAATGATAGGGATTGGAAACCACAAGGTCCTAAATTGACTATTAAGGCATAAGACTACGTTGAAAACACTGCTTATCTATCATAGGCAGTAATGATAGGGAATGCAAACCACAAGGTCTTAAATTGACTATTAAGGCATCCGACTACGTTGAAAACACTGCTTATCGATCACATTAGTGAATTTTTTTATTGTTATTTCTTGTAGTTCAGACTTTACTCTTTCCAAAACAATTTATCTTTTCTGGGAAAAGGGAGATTTGATCTATCATTGAGGTTCACATATTTTCCAGCTAAAATCTGTCTTTAATTTCAATTTTCCCAAAACTTTAATTTACATAAAAATTCTCCACCGTTAAAATGATATCTCAAAAACTAATAGAGGTATTTGCCTAAACATTTCAGCGCATGTTTTAAATGATATGGGTAATGAAATGGACCAAAACTTTTATTGTGGGGAAAATACTTTTTTATTTGTAGGTGTTTTTAGAAAAATTAAGTTGTAAATCTATAAAAAAAAGGCATATATGAGCATATTTTTATTCATAACTTCTTTGCATCTCAACATGTTTCTTGCATTTGGGTTCATTTCATTCATTATTATAATCTATAACTTGTGTACAAAGAAAAATAGGATTGCTGCATTGCAATTTTGTGTAGAGTGCTCACCGTTTTGGTTTAGTTTTATTACAAATTTTCTCATTTCTCAAAATATTCAACATTTTCAAATATTTTTGTTGTATTTACAATATTTTGTATTATAATTGACAGGACATCTAAAAGTCATTGTTTTAAATAGTTTTAAAAAAATCCAATTTTTCAAAAAAGTTCCTACGAATGTAGTCGGATACCTGAAATTTAAAAAGAAATTTTTTGATCACCTTATCTTAGGAGGATTTATTTAATCTATAGATTATGCTCGAGGTATCATTAAAAAAACCTACCAGCAGCAGTATTTGGAAAGTAAAAATTGCGAAGGGGAATATTGTTATCCAGATGGAAAACAGATGGTGCTTACTGTCGTAGACCGGTAATTTAAGCAGATATTTTTAATACTGAGACCTGAAACAGCGACAGTTATAGCAAGACATCTAGAGAAGTGGTCTCGCACAAAGATGCGAGAATAGCAATATCCCTATTAATGGGAATGTTGTTACTTAGATGGGAAACAGATGGCGCTTATTGTCGTAGACCGGTAGTTTGAGCAGATAGTATTAGTACCAAGATCTGAAACAGCGACAGTATTGGCACAACGTCAAAAAAATGGTATACTCAGAAGTGTGAGCCGTGACACGATTTCTGCGGGCCGAGAATGTGTCCCCATCGGACATTAACAGATAAATCATTGAAGTATACCGGACGGGGGTGAGTTGCCAACATAACGACTGATATGCTGCAAAGAGTGGGCATGAACTTCAAAAATCGACTTAATCAGTGTATGCGTAATGGGGGTCGCCATTTAACCGATGTCCTTTTTAAAACTGTAGGAAAAATTGGGATATTATGTTCTCAAATAAAAAAAAAGAATTGAAACAATAACTAAAGTACTTCTGATTTTATTGACCTTTCAAATAAGTAAGTTTCTCTGGCGCACCCTGTATTATAGAAAAGTGTCTGTCTAAATATTAGAGGTCAATTTTAGTCAAAAATACATTAGTGACAAAAAATGTCGGATAAATTGATAACAGTTTGAAATGAGTTTAGTATTGCATAATTATAACCTGTTCAAATGTGTGTAAAATTGTTATTATTTATTAACCCGACATCGCAGCTCGACAGGAGATGTGCTGATCTATACAAATCATATCAAAGTATAACTAAAACTCCACTTTGTAATGGTTATAAAAGGAAAACAACTGAACCAAATGTTATCATACTTGGTAATAGTTCATAGGAAGTCATGGGAATTCTTTTCACCAAAAAACTAGTTTCAAAAAGTCTCCACCAGGAGAGTCTCCTCTATGGTGTTTTATCCAATACTGTTAAACAAATTAAGACATGAAGACACTAGTTTAACATGTGTTTAATCGCTTCTGAAACGAAACTGTTTGGGGGTTTATGTAAAACCGCAATATCTTGTAAATGGCTGACAGCAGAAAGAAGTAAATAATTTATGCAGATGCGCTTTACGTTATTTAGTTTTCCGGATAAAAGTGATTCTGTTTGTCAGAGTTCTTATTTGTTACGAATCGACAATGTCTCTAACCATGCAAGAGCCTTGTTTTCTCCTTAAATGGTGTTATAAATGCTGTAGCATTATACGGAGGAAAGGCGTGTTTTTCAAAGATATCTTTCAGTAAAAGGAATTCATCGAGGGATATGCTAAGAGCTGTTATTGAGAATGCACTAATATGATTTAGCTTGCTTTCAGAAAATGATGGTACCACATTGAATGAGCTTTGTAACACTTTTCAAAACAAAGCTGTCATGTCCAGTTTTACTTAATAATATTATATTCAACACCATTCCCGTCTTGGGGATGAGTTTTTTAACCCTTAACTGGGGACGAGCAGTCTATGAGATCGCTAACGATGGACTTTCGCCTACCCTTATTCTATTTTTAACTCAATTGAATGGACTGACCCTGTAGTTTCCTGTTTCGTGACCTTCAAAGCACCTGCTCTTTTTCAAACGATTTCAACATATTGTTTTTAAAAATAATTCAGCTATTTTTTAACGCGATCACTGAGACCGCTCCTCTCCGTTAGTGTGCCAGTGATGAACAAGGCTTAGTAGATGGCGCGAAAACTTAGGTTCCGAAGTATCATTCAATTTAATGATTCTATTATGAAGCAGTGCTCCAGACGCTTTTAAAGGAAATAAGAAAATATAAAGAACTTAGAGGTTGATTCTTATAATAGTTCATAACATACACTGAAGGAAAAAAAATCCCAACACCAAGAAAAAATATCGTACAGTAATGCAATTTTAGGAATAAATTTCTCTAGGTAACATATTTAATTTATTAAAGTTTCAAGTTCACAGGTAGAGCCATTTCAAATGTGAAATGTTGGTACATTAATAACCGGTGTAACCACCAGAAGTTTGAATGCAAGCATGCAAATGGGCATGCATTGTGTTTTACAGGTGTCGAATATCAGTTTGCGGGATGGAGTTTCATGCCTGTTGCACTTGGGCTCTCAATGCAGGGACGGTTAATGCTGGTTGTGGATGATGCTGGAAATGTCGTCCAATGATGTCCCATACGTGCTCGATTGGAGAAAGATCTGGTGATCTAGCAGGCCATGTCGACAATCTGTAGAGCATGTTGGGTTACAACAGCAAAATGAGGGCTAGCGTTATCCTGTTGGAAAACACCCCCTTGAATGCTGTTCATGAAGAGAAGCACAACAGGTTGTATCACTAGACTGACGTACAAATTTGCAGTCAGGGCGCATGGGCTAACCACGAGAGTGCTCCTGCTGTCATACGAAATTGCTCCCCAAACCATAACTCCAGGAGTAGGCCCTGTGTGTCTAGGCTGCAGACAAGCAGGCTTTCACCTGGAATCCTTCTAACCAAAAAACGGCTATCACTGCGACCAAGCCAGAACCGGCTTTTATCAGAAAACACAACAGATCTCCACTCCGTCCTCCAATATGCTCTAGCTTGACACCACTCACGTCGCAAACGGCAGTGGTTTGGAGTCAGTGGAATGCAGTGTACAGGGCGTCTGGCTCGGACTTATCATTGAAGTAACCGGTTTGTACCAGTTGGTTGTGTCACTGTGGTGCCAACTGCAGCTCGAATTTCAGCTGCAGACGCAGTACGATTAGCCACAGCCATACGCCGAATACGACGGTCTTCCCTCTCAGTAGTACCACGTGGCCGGCCGGAGTCTGGTCTTCTTGAAGCTGTACCTTCCCTTGACCACTGCCGCCAATACTCATGCACAGTGAATGCATTCCTACCAAGTCTTTCAGCAATATCGCGGAAAGAAAACCCACCTTCTCGTAGCCCTGCAACACAACCTCGTTAAAACTGAGTGAGCTGTTGATAATGGCTTCTTCGTCTTCTCAGAGGCATCCTTGACTAACATGAACCCACTACGTCAAATCTCAACTGTAAATAACGATCACGAACCTTACAGTGTTTATTTAAAGCAAACCTCATTTGCATGTTCATAGAGTCGCTACTAGCGCCACACTTACGCGCGTAGCTCGAAATTTGAATCGTCGTCATCTTTCAGATGTATAAACACGCCTACCAAATTTCGTTTATCAAGCACAGCTCCTTCCTAGTGTTGGGATTTTTTTTTCCATCAGTGTATATGCTTAAAATGCCCTAGAAAACCGTGCTATGAAAGCCACACAAGGTGATAAAAAAGGCTAATTTCACCCATTGTCAATTTTTAAAAATATTTTTCATATAATTATTAAATTTTGCATTATACTTTTTACTATAGACCTTTATATACTAGAAAACTAAATGTGATTTAAAAAGTATAAAGTAATAGGTATTTTTAAGAATATTATTTATTGTTATATGTAACTTGAGAACATATGTATCTCCCAATGAATTTACTCTTTTCAGTGATAAAATAATTTGAAAGGTTTCTAAATCGTATTTATATAGTAAGAAAAGATTTGCAGAATGTATTGACTGATTTTTAATCTAATGATTTCATTAGAAAATTTGATTCGAGTGTAAAGAAAATGCTGTAGTTCTCGTAGACAGCAACTTCCCTGTTACGTCCTGAATTTTCACCTCCCCAGTTAAGGGTTAACTTTTCTGTGTGTGTGCTTAAAAAAATTACCCTGACTTCCTTTAAATTGTTACCAAGTTTGACAGCCTTTGGTCCCGTATTTTTCATTTAATGACCATTTCAAACTGGAACTCTAATTATAACAATCCTGTAATTCACGTCGCTTGTTACTTCCCAACATATTGTAGCTTACAGATGGAACAGGGCATTTATATTACAGATTTCTTAACATTAATTTAAATGTTATCCACTCATTTTCCCGACTTTCTCTTTGTAACAAAAGAACTTGGAACAAAAACAATGGAACTATAAATTTTGTGAAGCTCGTAGTGTTTTTAAGAGGAGTAGTATTATAAGTATTAGACTGTAAAATATGGAAGTTTAGAGATAACTATTTTTCTTTTTCTTTTACAGGTAGTAATTTTTAGAAGCAGGGATTCAATTAACATCCTTTTCCATTTGTATACTTAATGGAGACATGATTTCTGAATTTTTTAATAAAGGATTTTTTTAACAATATAATGACTTGGATTATTTTTAAATTTGATGACACTAGAACACGAGATAAAAATTTATTTGACGGAGACTTGGTTACGTTGTTCGTGGATTGTTTTAAAGAAAATCTTTTTTTGACAACATTGTGACTTTAATTTAATTAAATTTGATTACATTGAAATACATACACACAAATGGAATTAATTTTATTTCCTCTGAGATTTCCCAAGAAAATGAAATTGTGTGTTTTTTTTCAATAAGAAGTTCGATCTGTATTCGAGACGTCTATGCAAGTTTTGAAAATATTGTGTACTTTTTGAAATGGAATAAAATGTTTGACAAAGGAGTGTATGATAACATGCTGCTCGATTTTAAGTGGAATGCATAATGTTGTTTAGCATGTGGCTGTAACATCACATGTCTGAACTTTTATTACAAAAGGTGAAATTATTGTAAGTTATATTATACTTAATAAAAATATATTAATTAAAAATTAATGAATTTCATAGTTTTATAATGAATTTGCAATTT
>JAPMOQ010051088.1:0-10989 GCA_026543055.1 Argiope trifasciata
TGTAGCTTATTATAAAGGACTAATTCTATTAAATTTGTGATTTAAATTTTATCTCATTACAAAATAAATATACATGAAATAAATGCATTTCGCAATCATAATTTAAGAGCCAGAAAAGTCCCTATTTAGAGAGGATAAACTGGTAATCTAGGATTTTATAATCCAATTATAAGTTAAACTATGAAATCCTGCAAACAAAGGAATTCCGTTGCCGAAAGATATTTATAATTTTACGAATTACAGCTCTTTATCTCCAAGAGGCAATATATATATATATATATATTCGCAGATATTTGAAATATACAACAAGAGTGAGTGTCACATAATGAATTATTTTCTAGGAAATCGAAGACATTATTTAAAATTGTGTATCGAAGGTATGAATAAATATATGTTGACCCAAAGGTTTAATATATAAATTTATGACTGTACAAGGAACACAATTTCTATTGTATCTGCCTACTTGTTTTTTAAAATTTATCTCATAGATACATAAACGATGATTCAATTAACAATACAAGTGAAAATAAAATATTTATATTTATTGAATCATTGTGTTAAAATGACATCGTTTAGTTAAAGCCCTTGCTAATATTTTAAATAAATCATTTTAACCAGTTAACTGTCTTTGATGAGAATACTCGTTATGGGAAAAGTAAAGCATTTTGCGTTATGACAAGTTTATTCGTCAGGACAAATAGAAAAAATTTGTAGTTTTAATTACAATTTTAATAAAAACTCAAGTATATTAGTAAATTTCAAGACGCTTAAAATATTTCGAGGCTAAGAGAAAATCAAAGAAACAAATAAAAGGTTATTATGGGTTGCACCATGCTTTGCTCAATACCAGTCTGTAACAGTTAATTAAAATAATAAATTAATTTTTTTATGTTTCTTTCCGTTTATATGGGAAAAAAAGTTTTTTAATTTAAGTAGATAATAACTGTGATAATTGAAATAAAATAACATACTTTCATATTGTACATACTCTGTATTTGACGAGTATAATTTTTGAGACACAATTTAAATGCGTAGTTTCCAGAGGTTGAAACAGTTAACTAGGTAAATGCATGTCATATAATTGTTTCTTATGGGCAATTCATTGCTTCCTTTGTCATAAGTAAAAAAATACGAGATAACGAATAATTGTTGTTTCTTTGTTCACTGCAATAAAATGAAAATAAATGCTTGTCAAAATGTTTGGGAATTGAATTCTTCTTAACCAAAACAAATATTATCAGTTTTTGCAATTAAGATAAACATTAATCAATAAGCTTATTTCCATTTTTTCCCAATGTCAAAATCCAAAACTCTTCTGTATCAAGGTGATGATAAATAGAATTAATCTTATACCAACAATTAAATTCGCTTTCAGTTGTCAAGTTTATCCCACAAATAATTGACGACGCACTATAGAAAAGATTAGCATTTAGACCTATATCCAATCAAACAGGCAATCAACCGCAATCACACATTGAGACTATATTCCATCAATTTTACCACTCGGAACCTACAATAAAGGCAATCGAGTTATTTCGTGTTAGGGCACATATTAAAACAAACACGCAAACGAATAACAAGATCCTATTACAATACCTAACTATTAACCCCCAGCCTATCAAGTAACATGCGATTTATAAATTACAAATGCGGTTAGGCCTGGGTGAATGGCCATGGTCTGTAAGCAAAAACAAAACTCAACTGTCCTCTGTCGCTTGCGGTGGCAGTTAATATTTAGGGGTGTCTTCCTTTTAATTGCTTTTCCTGGCCTGTCTCATTTATCAGAAGAAAATTAGTGAAGTTGGGCTGAGTGGCTGTCATTTTTTGTGTGGCTTCTAGTGTTGAGTAACAACCTGTTAGAGGTCGGGGATAATTTAGTGGTACAGCAAGTCACGCCACTATTTGAAGCGACGAGGAGGGAGGCGTCTGATCGTCTTCGTTTTGAAATATGGGTATTTCTGTGGATTTGCTTTTCTTTCTCATAGTAGAAATACAGAATACTTTTTTGTGTGTAGAAATACAGATTGACGTGGATTATATTGTTCAATCAGTTTGCATTGATAATAAAGCAATAATTATTTTTAAGAGAAGATATTAGAGCACATTCATGTTTAAGTTAAATACTGGGTAAAATTTTTATATTTTAAAGTATATTAATCTTGAATAGTTCTACAATTTAAATTATTTTTCTAGAAATTTGTATTTTTTTTCAAGTAGATTAAGTAATATTAATTCGAAGTTAAAATCTTCTTACTAAATATTTAAAAATGAAAATAAAAAGGCCTCTAAAATACTATATAATTAAGAAGTGAAATTTTCTATAAAAACATCTGATTTTCAATTTATTCTTGCATGGAATATAGTTATTAAACGTACTGCATTAAGGGCAAATATATTGCTATTATATCAGGGGCTCAACTATTATGCACGACTGATCTATTTGACAGAAATAAAAATATTTGATATTATCTAGCAACACCAAGTTATCATCAACAACATTATCAGTCAACGTTAGTATCAAGTTATATTTTTCTCATGCTTATGTTTAATTAACTCAAAATTAATTATACAACACAAATAACTTTTCATAACATATAAAAAAATGTTTTTTCTTGAATTTCAAGAAATTTATTTTCCACACTTATTTCTTTAGAATTAAGAAACAGTCTTACAGAATTTTCAAAACGACTTACGAAGCAACGAATTTTCAGAATCTGAGGATTGTTTCCTTTATAAATATGACTTGTACTTCCTTTTTAAAAAAAATAGTTTTTCCTTTTACGAGATATTCTATGCATATATTGAAATGATTATAAATTTATAACTCTGATGAAAAATAAAATTATCTAATAAAAAATAATGCAATGATCAGATAAATTTCCTGATCTTGTATATAATTCATCAATCATTTCAATTTCTTGAATAAATGGAAACGAATAAATTATTTTTTGTATATTCTTATTAATTTTATCATAAAGTGTTTTTTTTTTGTCCCTGATATTTTAAATTGATCAAAAATATTTCGAAAGAGAATGGTTAAAAGTGCGATAGAATTAATCACTGAAGATAGCATGAACAGTAAAATTATTATTATTATTATTATTGGAAATGTCTGAAAATTTCACCAGAATAAAATATAAATACCAAAAGGCAAACTTTTCAAGTAATACCAGAATACTAAACCTATGATCTAATTCCACAAAGATATATACAATTTATTTATACCGATTATTTTTTAAATACTATAAAGAGTAAAAAATGTGTATAGTTTGCAAACGTTTTACTTTTTCAAGTGTATATGTACAATAAAATTGTGTACATAAGAAAATTTTGAAATGCGATAAAAGTAATTTGTTCTCGATTTTCATTTGTTCTAATCTCAAACATTCATATATTTTACCCTTTTCGAAACAAAGGAATATGGTTTATTATTTTAATTAAATAGAATAGTCGGAAAGTGGTTGAAAGACTGAATTTAATTTAAAAATATTCCTCTACCGATTCTCTTTCTAAATCCTTAACTTAAAAAGGTATAAATATATTTTTATTTGAATTCTAGAATCTTTTTTTTTACTAAGAAAACTTATACTAAATTTTCTTTAAATTTTATCCAGATTTATGATTACCTAAAAATTTTCCATTGATTTTTATTGAAAAAAAAATCATAAGAATCTTGCAGAAAAATGCTGCAGAGTACGAAAAGCATTGTTAATTATTTTAATATGGATACATTGACGGATAATCAATAAAAAGGGACAGAGGTCAATTTTATCTTTATATATTAAAGATCAAATGATTTCTCTGACAAATAAGTTTGTCAGATTAATGGATACAAAAAAAAGTTCAATTAAATATTCTACGTGTTATGCAGGTTTAATGTACCCGTTTGCGCAATATCCATTAAGCTTTCTTTTTTAGTATACATATAATTCTTACTATTTTAGAAATCACGCATTCATTCTTATAATGTATTATGCAACTCTCTGATTAACAATGTCATCCCGCTAAAAATTAAAATTTTGAATTTGGATAGGAAATTAATGAATGTTGAACCTCAATAATATAACAGATGAAATATGCCAATTAAAATGTTAAAAAAAAATACGAAGAATCAATTAGTATCGACAGTGTACTATCAAATGTTTTCCAATTTTTTAAATAATAACTAATCTTACTGAATCAATAAAAAATGACTATATCCAATAAAAGAGAAAAAAAATCAAGTTATAATAGCGATAATTCATATGCAGATTCTTTATGCCAAAGAGCAGAAGTGTATGGAAATGAATCAACTATAAAAATTTATCATCAATACTTGCTTCTGATATTAAATATTCAATTCTAAGCAACTTCCGAAATTTGTTAAAATGATAATTTAAATAAGATATTTCAATGTGCAATATATATAATTGTTCAAGCCTTTATTCAATTCAATAATTATAATAAAAAAGAAAATTGGATAAAATATTTTTTTAAATAATAACAAAATTGAAATTCTGCAAAAATATTGCAGAGAAATATTTAAAAAATACATTAGACTCTAGAAAAAAGGGAAAAAATGCATTCCTGCAATTGAAAGCATAGTATTTGTGTTCTAGATGGTCTAAACATATTTTTTCTGCCCTAATAATTTAGAAATTGATTAAAAACAAAAAAAGCTGTGACTGATATTTAATTAATTAAAATTACAAAAATATCTTCAAATTCAAACCGACTACTTGAGTTTGAACTAAATTTATCAGTCCCAAACCCAAATTTTTACATTTTAGAAGCCCATAAATATGCAGACAGCCTGGGCGAAAAAAAGCATATTCACTTTTGGTATTTAAAAGGGCGCGTTTTCTCTTACCGTTATTACTCATGTAAATAGGATAGAAATCCAGGCTCTATTTTTCAAGGAATTTAAATGCAGGAGTGTATAGAAATGCTTGAATAAAAATTTTAAAAAAGAATAACACAGTTGATATGGGAAAAAGCTTACAAATAAAAATTGTATTTTATTATTAGGACAAAGGGATTAATAAATATTTGTTTATCATGAAGAATAGCTATCCCAGATTGATAAATAAATTTGATTGATAATAAAATAATCTGTCAGCAAAAAAAGGTCATTTTTTTACAGTTATCACAGGTGCTATCAAAAAGTGATTTAAAAAAATATATGAAAAATAAAAATTTTTAAATTTTTTATGAATTTATATTAGCTTATATAAATATTTTAAAATATATTAAATGCCCTCATAATTTTAAAATATAGAATATATATTATAAAATGGAGTTCAGAAAATTATCTATTACTTACCATATAATTTTTTCGTTCTGGTGAACAAATGGTCAATTAAATCCAATGGGTCATTTTGAATACTTTCAAAGTTTCTGAAAAGAAAAATAACAATTTAATCTTAGATAAAAAAAAAATTATTTTAAAGAATGAGAAAGCTCAAATATTTCTTAAAATCCAGCTATAAAAATATTCAACAATATAAGAATTTCTTTTTTAAATAGTAGAAAAAAGATTTGTTTTTGAATTCTGCATATATTACAGACTTAAAAGCGAGAATTAAACCCAAAAACATCTTTTATAAAAACTGCAGGTTAGGAGGACAAATTAAAAATTTGTAATCGTGCAGTTGTAAATCGAAGATAAATTTCAAAATTAAAGTAGCAAGTATTATGAATTTTTGACAACAAAAAAAATTAAAAGGTAAGAAGAAATTTAAGAAATACGTTCAAAATAAAATTTTGGATATGGAAAAATTCTTTAGCATGTCAATCAATTTTTATCATTAATAATTTATAACTGAACTCTCTAAATTTATTTATTACTTTCTTGAATAATGGCCCTTTTGCCACCTCCTTTTTTGTGTTTCTGCGTCTCTGATTGGCTGTATATAGTTTGTATCCACACGCATGTAAATCAGTTTTATCCTTTCACGAATACAAATTTATTTTAACGACAACAACAACAAAAAAAAACACTTCTGCTTTTTTTTAGCTCATCTCGTCATAAAATACTTTTAGCAGACGTTGTGCTCTGACTGCAGTCATTTATGTTAAGGTTTCGGTTTCGTGGTAGGTTATTTCAGATTCGAAACCCGATTTCGAATAAGAGCAGCTGAGTAATCGAATCTAGATCTATTAATTCTGTTAATCAGATTTTTCCACCCTGATTTAAATTGGAAATTTAAGGAAAGATGGCAGCTCAAAATTCGTTATCGTCGTTTGATTCCTATTGAAAATAACAAGAACTGATTTGAATGACTTTAATGTTCAAAATATTCAAAAAAATTATATTTATTATTTATAATTTTAATCCATCAAAACTCCCTTCTCATAAGGCTCCGTTCCTTTTGGAAAAAACTTAATAAGGTTCTGACTAATGAATTTCAACTTATATTAAAATATATAAACCAATTATAGTTAAACTCGTCATTAAAATATATAAACCAATTGTTTCCTTCATTTTTTGTAGGAAATTTTATTGAAATTGAAGTAGTTTGGTTTATTTGCAATTACTACTGAATAACCTGGTTTTTATTTTAATTTCCATGTTTGTTTTATGCAATCCATTTATTAATGATTTAAGTTCAAGAAACAAATGGCAGGTTTTCCCCTTTTACTTTAAGATAATTTTTGAGTTGCTAACAAAAAAGTTACCATTGACAAATCGTAGTGTTTTTTGAACGCATTTTGAAATATTGAGTTAAAGAAATTGCATTTTTCTACGATATGCATAAATACATTCTATGGTGAAGTTATACTTTATAATTGGAAAACAAGAAAAAATTTTGTTTCAAGCTAAATTTTTTGAGTAAATCAGGTTGAAAATGTGGTTATCCAAGAGGAAAAAATTTCAAAACAAAATTCTTTTGGTTATTATTAATTGTAATATTTCATTTTGTACTATTGTAAATCAGCAAATAGCTCTTAATTACAATGCAGCAGAGAAAGCGTTGTAAGTTTTAAACAAATATGCAGCAAAAATAGAAATAATAATGAATTATTTTCGCAAATCATGAAATACATTTCACTTATTCTATGTATATTTTATTATATTTTTCAGCAATATGCTTATATAATGAGGGTTATTTTAAATTATTCTGTCCCATTTTCTATCATATCTTCTAACAATCTGAAATTACTCTAAAATTATTTGATAAATTCGTGTATTCTTTAGAACAGCTCAAGCTACCAGGTTAAAAATATCTTAAAACCCCTCCCCGAAATTTATATTTTTGTCCATTGTATTATTGAACAACCAGAGTTTGTAGAAAATATTTTTTAATGATATTTCCATTATCTTATATTTCAAGAGTTACCAGATTTTAATTTTTCAGAAGAGCTGGACAGATGATTAGCAATATGAATATTTATAAATATATAAGATATTATTATATCCTCCAAAATTGTTTTAAAGATATTACGTATTTCTATACGTTGAACGAATTTCATTTTTTTCTGAAAATAGCAACAATGTTTTTTAAGGAAAAAAATAGCTTTTTTATAAAAAAAATTAAGTAGCAAATATAATTTATTTATTTTACATTATTAAATATTTTAAAGCAATAAGAAAACTTATCTTGAACATTCGTTTAACATTTTTTAAAGAAACAAAACACCTGTGGATTTCATCCTGCTTCTGTTACAAAATAACATTGAACCTAAAAACTAAATTTTATTGTTTAAAATAAATAAAAGCGAAAATATTTGAATGTTTAAAAAGATTTTGATATAAGTAATTTTTTTAATTGCAAATATGTAGGTTGCTATTTCTTACTAAGGCAATAAGTTTTTATATTTAAAAATTTTTCTTTCTTTCTTTGAATAATAATTATTTTATTTTAAGACTCTTATGTCGTTTGCGTTTTGAACTTGACTGTTTGTCGCGCTTAGCAAGATTTCCAAATAACTGGTATACTAACATTTATTTATTCGCAATAGCTAAAACAGAAAAGACAACAAATTTCATAATTAAAATTTTTTTAGAGATATTTATTATTATTTTAAAGGTCTGACATTATAAAAGTTCGATGTTTCGCTTACTTTTAATTAGTTCTTTTTCCTAATGTGGATTTTAAGATTTAAAATTTAATCATTTATTTCACAGTATTATTTTAATTTTTTTTTCTTTTCTGTATATGGAATGTATACAAAATTAGTTTGTTTGCAAAATTTAAAATAAACAATTCCTAATTTTAAAAAATAACTGGCAAAAAGAAATAATAAATTCTTAATCTTATATGATCCCAGGAACTTTTTCTAAAAATAAACTGTTTACTTAGTCGCGTTTTTCCTGTAAAATATTACGTTAACAACTCGTTTTTTTAAAAAGATGATAAACTTTTTTTTTTATTTTTTGAAAATATTTCTTATAAACCAAAAAATAAAACAAAAATAATAAAGTACTTCAGATATAAGAAAAGACGATAAAATTCGTTTGGGAGATTCTGGAACAAAATATGAAACATAACTAAGATTTAATTTCATATATTTTTTAACATATCCAAATCCTGATTATTTTTTTTTAATTTTTAATTGATGCGATTACTCATTTTTTTCATATTTTGTTTATTTTATATTTTAAAATCTGGCATTTTCAGGTAATTTTTAAAAATTAAGGATCTTATGACATAAATAATTTGTAAATAATTCTACGAAACATTCTTTAATTGACAGTTATTAGTTCAGTTTTTAATTCTGTATTTTTATTGGATTTGTTTTTGAAAGTACAATGTCATTGCATTTTTCTAAACAGCGTCACTGTTTAATGGAAGCATCTTTTTTCTTAAATAAATTAAGAATTCTCTTGGAGCGAAAGAATTAAAATTTTAGTTTTAAATAAATTCATAAAATGAAAATATTCAAAGGGTTTAATTTTGAAAACATCATAAATGCAAACATTTCTATCGTTTCGAATTTTAAAAACTGTCTGGTTTTAATAAACGTTTTTAAAAAGTTCTAAACACAACGAGACAATTATGTATTGAATTAATTTACGCTTAATTATCTATTTCCAGCTTTAAAGAAAGGAAATTGCATCTCATATTAATTATTAATTTATTTTTATAATGTTACCATTATGCTTTATATATTGTTAACGTAGATCGGGTAAGAAAAACTCAGTTTCCATTAAAATCTCTAATATAATTTCAATAAATTTTTTTCTACAACCTTTTAAAAATAGATTGAGAAGCAAATTTGCATGGAAAATAATTTCATCTATTAATAAAAACTTTTTTACCTGAAGTGAATTTTTGTTTGTTGAATTTTATGAATGAATCAGCTTTCAATATATCAATTAAATTGTACAAACATAAATATTAAAAACACTTTTTTTCGTAAAATAAGTTTTTATATATAAATATTTTATTTATATTTAAAATCAACGTACTGTTATTTTCTAAAAATGATTTTATTGCAAAGCTCAAATAATAATAATAATAATATCGGAGGTATTTGAAATTAATTATTTGAATAGCTCGTTAATTATTACAGAATAAAAACATTTCATTCACTCAATTATTGAATATTAACGAAATACATGCGTTCAAATCAATATAATTTTCTATGTGTGGGATTTTTCTATTTTCTAATATTCCTTTTTCATTAAATTTTCAAATTATAAATCTAAAATGAGATCTAATATGAAAATAAATACACAGAAAGCATTGATTATAATACAGTAAATTGAAAGAAAATGATCTATAACAATTTTTTATTTTTCAAATTTTTCTATTTCTTTATTATTTTCGGATTTTTTACATATTTAGATTATTTTACATAAATACATGAAAGAAATTAAATACGTTTGCGTTTTTTTTTTGGAAAAAAAACAGATACTGTAAAAAAGTATTATCCCCCCCCTTTCATATTTTGCTGACATTACATTCCAAGCGTAGCAATTACATAGAATAATATTTTACTTACATATTAATTCGTGTTCTTTGGAAGATAATGAATTTCAGGATTTAAAATATCGTAAACAATATTTTGTATAGGTTAAATGATGGCATATTTTTTTGAGACCGCTCTTAAACTTGATTTTTATGTTTTATTTAATGAAACAGTTTGCTTAAATTAAAATAAAAATATTTTTTTTTACTGTACTTGATGTAGCAATTTCATTTTTTTTGTTGTTGTTGTTATTTTAAATATTACAAATTGTGTTGCAATAAAACTTAGAGAAATAGGAATAATCTGTTTTGGCACTGAAGAGTTTTTTTTTTCATTTAAATTCTTTGCCTAACACTATTAGAGTTTTCGAATTTAAAATGTCGACTTATTTCACAAACCAGAATCATTAATAAACTTTTTAACAAATTATTTCAAATTTCTAAACATGATAAAGTATTTTGACCGTTTCGTTTAAAGGCATTACAAAATTTCTTAAAATCGGCAAAACTTATTGTGAATGTGTTATATATTATTGTAAATGCAGAATATAATAAGAAAGACTAACTTTTTGTTTAATTTTAATAATGTAATTAAAAAGAAGTAACATTCACGAAGGATTATGCATAGCCGCTAATGTATTTTTATTTCAGATTTCACGAAAACTTCTCTATGAATTTAAATATACGGTGTCTCTGGTTAATGCAATGCAATGCAAAAGCATTTAAATAAAACTTTAGCTGATGCAGAACTTTTTATAATAAAAGAATTTTATAGTAATATTTAAGTAGCTGAATGGTTTAAACATTTTATTTTTTAGTACTCATTAAAAATAGTTATAATCGTTTATGTTATTAAAATTTCTACTCTATTATTTTACCTACTTCTATTATATTCTATGAAATTTCCACCTAGAATCGCGTTTACATTTCATTGTGAAATTTTAACTTCTATCTAAGCTGTGAGATTTGGTACTTACCACAATACTAAATTTCCTGCATGTAACACGGAAAATATTGAAAGGTAATACAGCTAAATTTGAATTATAATTAATTATTGTTTCAATCCCAAATATTTTATTATACTGAGCATTTTAAT
>JAPMOQ010051093.1:0-10572 GCA_026543055.1 Argiope trifasciata
TTGGTGTTCTTTCAAAATGGTAATGAAAGAAATTATTTATGGCATTTCATGATTCGCTTAATATTCGTTTCGAATTCTCAAGTTTAATAGTAGAAAATGCGATTAAAATATTTTCTTTTAAAATTGATTAAACATAGAAACTATATTTATACAATAAAATCTTTAATATAATTGAAAAGATAATTTTTTGAAAACTGGGATGCTGAAAACTTATTTGTACAACAATATTTACATAAGTTACTGAAAAAAAACCCAAAACTTTTATTAAATATTTAATTAAAATTTCAAATCTGTGCAATTGGTTTCCCTAAAACTTTCTGCCACTCCCTTGAATAGAACTATTATCTCAGAGGTTTATATTGCATTTACGTACAATAGCTACAAAATATAAGCGTCCAGCTTTAATTGAGTATATTTACCGAATCTGTTGTGTCTCCTTGGCGAGTTATTTAGCGGTTTACCCACGGTTAAGAGATGCTGTAAATAGATCCAAAACATGTTTAATACTTTAAATGATTGTATTGCGCCTATAACCCTTCCGTAATTGCAAGCTTCCCGTGACTACGAAGTCGAAGTTTTATCGGAATCGGATGAGGGGTACGGTAGCTCATAAGAAACATACAGACAAACGTAAAGATTTTTCAAAATTTTATCATGTCTCCAAGTAATATGCTCATTAAAAAAATAAAACATGGATTTTGATAAAGTTTCTGAAATAAGAATTAAAATAAATCAGACTAAATGAGTCCCAGACGTGAAAAAGCATTTACCAATTATTAGAATTAGGGCAAAATGCCTAAAACCACCGCATCACTTACTAACAAAGCCGGTTCATACTCGAAATAATTGTGACTAATGATATACGTTCTAGTAATATATTGCCCCAATTTAGAAAAAAAAATGAATATAGCGTAGCAGTATTTGTAAGCCGCTATAAACTTAAAATATATCTCATTTGTTACAAGATTGTGTATCTATGACTCAATACTTTATTTTTAGCCAATTACGCGCAATAAAACGATTTCAGACAATCAGTCATCGTTACGTGAATAATCCGAAATTTTTTCGGGACCCCCCCCCCCCATGGCGACACGAAAAACGCGCTCCTGCCAACGAAATGTGTCACCAGAATTTTCCCGCCCTTTCCATCGGATCTGTCATTGCCAGGAGCTGTTTTTCCGGTGACAACGCCCTCTGGTGGAGTTGGCATCCTGCCAAATCGGTTGAGGTCTGGGCAGTCGTCTGCGAGCACTTCTTTTCACCCCTTCCTCTCCAGACAACCTCTGACCTTTAAGTGCTTCTCTTTTTTTTTCGGGGAAATCCAGGAATTTTCCGGAAAAATGGGTTAAATGTCGCAGTTGAGGGGAAATAGTCAATGGAGTGGGATTCCCGAAAAGGATTCCTTTCGGAAATTTGAATGGAGTTTGGAAAGGAGTGAGTGGGAATAGAATAGTTCTTAATCCCGTTCCTGGAGAAGTTTGGGATAACAATCTGGAATTCTTTCGGGTAAAAGGAGAAAGTGCAAACAAACTTTCTGCGCAGTTTCTTTTCCGTTCCTGGTATTTGCGTTCCAGTAACTAGTTTTTCCGATGAACTGTTGATTCTTTTTTTTTTTTGGTCCACCTGACATTTGAAACATGTGTGGGAGGGGTAAAAGGATGTTTTAGGGGAAAAAAATGTTTTTGTTCGTTTCCATTCATTTGGAGGTGTGTGTAGGCATCATTATTCAAGAGAATAAATTTCGCGGAACATTTCATAAGAAGAGTTCTTTTTTTAAATGTAAATAAGTATAAGAATGATAAAAAATAGATTTTCGAAGAAATTTATTTTCTACTCTTTTTAAGAGAAAACTACCTACAATTGATTTTTAAAGTATTTGATTCTTTGAAAATCGGAAGGAGATAAAAATAAAATTGCGTCATTTTTTTTAATTCTAGAAAGCGTTTAATGGAAGTTACAGAAATATTTTCCGGAAATTGAAATTTTGAGAATTCAGAATTCTTATTTTGTATACTATATTTAACAAATAATCCTTTAATATCTGGAACACCAAACTTCTCCCGGTAGTTTTTTTTAGTGAAAGATTACTTTTTCTAAGAAAGTATTTAGATAAAAATCACATAACTGATTACAAATGAATTTTTTTTTTTCTTATCTACAAATGAATTGGTTATTGAAATGTAAGAAAATCATGGACGCAGTTTAGCATGTTCTTCGAAAGGATCTATTATATTAGGGCATTCATTTTACAAATTGTCTACCATTAATTATACTTTGAGGGATCGCGATAGCCTGGTGGTAAGGTCTCGGCTTCGGAACCGAAGATATGCAGGTTCGAGGCCCGATTCCACAGCTTAAGCGGGTCTTGGTGTCCACTAAACCCATTGGGGCCTAACGTTTTCCTGCTGGTGTGAAGTGGAAGTTCGGTGAAGGGGAACCAGCTTAGGTGTCATCCTCGTCATCTGGTCACGGTTTGAAATTACGAGTTCCGTCCCAAAAGAACCCTAGTGTTGCTTCAGAACTAGACTAAACTGAACTACTCATATTTTACACTTAGTTTTACCATGTTGATAGATGCAAAATGACATTATATGACGTTGTCAGCACGTCACTCTTAGTGATTAGTTACCAGAAAATGGTTGTTGTTTTTTTGTGTATAAAATCGCTTTTTTTTCGGGAAAGACATCTATTTAGACAAATTTCAAAAGCAAAAACGTTAAATATAAATGAATAAGTAAAAAAAAAGAAAAGAAAAAACGTGATTCGAATCGAGAAGCCGCAACAAGTGCGGCATTTATACTATTCTGTGCACTATTCCATACTTCGAAGTGAAAGTTGAATATACTTGTTCTAATAGTTATTAAAAAAATTTAAGAAAAATTGCTTTTTTTTCAGAAAAATCCCCTAAATGGATAAACAAGTAAAATCTTAAGTAAATAGAAAATTTGATCCAAATTTATTTCGTAGTTTCCGAGATACGCGAATAATAAATTTATATATATATATATAAGAATAGCCTGTTTAAAGTTATATTATAATGCAATCGATAGTTTCCTCTTTCCGTGAACGGGTATAGCGTATTTTCATGAGTATATATATGTGTGTGTGTGTGTGTGTGCGTGTGTGTGCGTGTATGTGTGTGTGTGTGTGTGTGTGTGTGTGTGTGTGTGTGTGTGTGTGTGATTATCTAAATAATAAATGAATAATATAGTAATGGAAACATAATTTATCGGCTGATAACAGCACTAATGTTGTGTTTTCTAAAGTTTTCTAAATTTATGCCATCATTCCATCCATCAAAATCATACATTTTTTTAAAAGAAATTTTAGTTAGACGCTAGAATTTTATTATTTGGATATCAAATTTCTTATTTAATTGTTAAAATTTCAAATTTTAATACTACTACTTAATTTAGTAGGACAACGCTTTTTAGGCACCATCTTCATGATGCGGCTTCAGTTTTTAAAAAATGGAAAACTTTTAAGAGCGTATTTCGTTTAGTTTCAAATTAGATATTAATCTGAACTAAAGAAAAATCAAATACATTTTAAGTCTCAAAGCTACTAACCATAGTTACTAGCTTACATACTTTTTTGAAATAATAATAAACAATGAAAAAAAAGTTAATAAAAGCTATTTTCAAAACATTCTTTATAAATATGTAAAAAAGGATGATTTTTTTTTTTACTTTTTTTTTCTGTTCGCATTTATAATTCAATGTAATAGCTATTAATCTTGAAATAATAACATTCTATTCAAATTCATTACCAAATGATGCCTTGAGTTTGGAATCCAAGTTTCACGAACTTAAACGATAATTAACAGCTCTTCCCGCAAAAAAACATCCATTCTTTCCTGCGGTCCACGATTTTAGCGGGTTTATATTTGTAATTTTCTGTTTCAGATTTCCATTTTATGTTATTATAAGGTAGCATATGAATAGCAATTCGCTTCGTTAAAAAAAAACATTTATTTACGAACGTTGTATCTAAACGAAATTTTTTTTAAAAAAATCGACAGTCAAACAATTAAGTTCTAAAAATATTACTTTTTAAATAATCATATTTTTTTCATCGCAAGTAAAGGCATACGAAATTTCAAAGTTCTACTACATACAGAAAATATGTAAATAATTAGTTGCCAAAAAATATATTTCTGTGAACCTATCGCAATTCAAGAAAAATAAATGTTTGATAAAGACAAACAATGAACCGATGACATAATTAAAATCATATTATTATTTCGCTAAGATTTTCCAGTCTGGTACATTTAGTAGAAGAAGGAATATAAAATTAAGTCATATAAACTTATATAGGAAGAAATTAAATCATATAAACTTGCATGACTTAATTTTTCATCGAAATAAAAGCGTACGGAATTTTACCACATCAAAAAATACTTAAATAATTAGTTGCCAAAAAATATATTTCAGTGAACCTTCTGCTATTCAAGGAAAATAAATGTTTTATAAAGACAAACAACGAACCGATGATGTAACTAAAATCATATTATTATTTCGCTAAGATTTTTTAGTCTGGTACATTTAGTAGAAGACGGAATAATGCTTTTAAACTTATATAAACTTAATTATTTAGAACTTAAAATATAAATAGAAAGTGCAGATAGACAAATCATTAAAGGCATTAAATGCCGTCTTCTTTCTTTGCTCTGCTCTTTTTTTTTTTTTTTTTTTTTTTTTTTTTTTTGAACAGTTGACACCGCTTTTCTTTCGCAAGCTCTTCATCTGCCTTTCACTGCTGACATTTGGCTTTGATTAATCGCTTGCATAAACAAAAACCACGTGAACGGATTCACTCCGTTCGGAACGAGTTGCACGGCACTCGTGCACGGGAACGGGAAACAATAGGCGCGCGGCGTCGGACTGACGACCAGGAAACGAAAGGGTGAAGGAAGCGGGGACTAAAAATATGTGCAAATGAATGGTTCTGCAGCCGGGAAAAGAAAAAAAAAAAAAGGACGCGTTGCAGAAATAGATGCGGCCTTCGACATTCGTCGTCCTAATGATGACTTTAATGACCCCTTTTGTTTCCGATGAAAGCTGTCTTCTCATTTGCTGGCTTTTTTTCGCTTAAAATGCAAAAGACCGTGATTGAGAAATAGTCTTCTTCCCTGATATTGTATTATTTCGCTAATTGCAGTTTGTTTGGCTTCAATTTGCTACCCAATTATGTAAATCGAAATCCACCTCCACTTTCTCTGAAAATTAATTGAACGGAATCGTCTGCGGTTTGGGTATTTTCCGGAACATTGCACTTTGAATGGCTCTGAATGAGCTTTGTCTAAAATCTTTCCTCACATTTCAGACTGCTTTAAACAGCTGATCCTCCTCCTCTCTCCCCCCCGAAAAAATTAGGGCTCAACAGCTTATAGTGTTAGACCTGTATCACTGAAAATCCCTTGTTTATACAGCTTTACGATAATAAAATCATTTGCAAAGCATTGCTTCGTCCTCCTGTACATTCATGTAATGATATCTCTTAATCTAAATTAAATCTTAAATAACTTCCAAATTCTTATTTTTATTTTACCCATATTATATTATATTATTAACCATATTATATTATTATTATAATATTATATTATTAACCATATTATATTCCTATTATAACATTAGATTGCCGGCGTCCTGGCCTAGAGGTCGCGTGTCTTCCCCGCGATCTGGGCGTCCCGGGTTCGAGGCGCGGTTCGGGCATGGTTGTTCTTCTGTGTGTTCTATCTGTGAGATGCTTGAATGAGCCTCCCTGTAAAAAGGGGTTGTGCGGGCGAATGTGTGTGTCATCTTCATATGAGCTCGAAGTCAGACTTCTGCCCTCTGGGTGCTCAGGGTTCTTTACCCTCAGAAGCTACTGCACCCCTTTTCCGTGGAAACACGGACACAACATCATCATAACATAATATTATTAACCATATTATTTTTATTTAACCCCACCCATATTTTTATTTAACAGATTCTACAATATTCTTTTACTCTCTGATTTAATTCGACTTTTTTTATGTAACTAATTCTGTAGAAGCTCTATAAAAATGCTTAAATCAGCTGTTCTCACGCTCCGAACGAAAGGATAAAACCTTGTCACGCATAGCAAATTATTTTTAAAGATATTCGTAAATCCCTTGCCCAAATAGACACGTGTAAAGAAATCCCTATGAGAATCTCAAAGTATATATTTATTAGGAAAAATATTTATGTCGGTCTTTTCTTTTTTCGTCCTTGTGTTGCAATGTAGATTGACGTATTTCGTCGCTACTTGCTTATGCATAAATTATGCATCCCCGGATTGAATAAAGCAAAGTTTTAAAAATTCCCAATCTCTTCTCTCTTTGACCACGAAACTACTTAAAAAAATATTTTTACATGGATATTTAAGCCGCTTTTGAAAATAATGTAACCATGTAAAGCATTTTTTGGTGTGTGGAGTTATTTGCTAAGCTTATATTCCACAATTTTTTAAAAACATACTTTTAATATTTTTTTACTTAGAAGTATGAAGGAGTAGTTCAAATTTAATACTTCTGAATTAAATTATAAAATTCGAAGTATTAAAATTCATTTCTATCCTGTAATGAATTTAAAAAGAATTCCGATAATATATTATCTGTACTTATAATAAAGCTCAATGTGTGTGTGTGTGCGTGTGTGTGTGTGTTGGCGCTCTACAGGCCAGACCGTTGGACCTACAGCTACCAAATTTGGTACATGTATACCTTGGACGTCGGGAATGTGCACTTCGGAGCCATTTTTTTCGAATTTTTAATTAAAATTTAAGCGAAATTTCGACGTTTTTCCGCTATAACTTCCGAAAATATTATTGCACAAACATGATTTTTACATCAATTTAAAGATTAAAAAATTAGCACTCTAACGGTATCAGTGTTTTTAATTTATAACGTAAGCTTCTATTTTTAACGAATTTTTAAAGAAATATTTTAACCATGTTTTTATCACGTGACTGGATAAAATAAAAGAACGCCGGAAGTTCGAATAAAAAAAAACCATCATTGCCAAATAAATCTAAAGAAATGCTTCTTTTAACACGTGACTGGATAAAATAAAAGAAAGATAAAATGGGATATTTTCTAAAAAAATAAAAGCAAGGCAAAGGTTTCTATAATCGTTTGCAATATCTAAATAATTAATTCAATAAATCTTCTTTACGGTAAACCTGATCGAATTTAGACAGGATATGCATTGGAATCCTGACTTAATGGCATATTTCTATTATCGTTTACAATATCTGGATCATTAATTCAATAATATTTTTTCATTATAAAATGCGATAGTTTCTAAAAAAATAAATGCAAAGGTAAGGTTTCTATAAAATCTTCAAGAGCAAATCAAAGGGAAAAAATTAGGTTTTATAACCGTGTTGTAAGTTCAAATTAAAAAAAAAAACTATCATCGCAAATTAAATCTGAATAAATGCAACTTTTAGCACGTGACTGGATAAAATAAAATAAATATAAAATGTGATATTTTCTTTAAAAAATGCAAGGCAAAGGATCTATGATCGTTTGCAATATTTAAATCATTAATTGAATAAATTATCTTTATTTATATAGGATATGCATTCAAATTAATTTCCAATGGTCAATTTGTAAAATATTATTAATAGGTATATATATTGTTTAGTACTATTAATTTGATCTAAATGAAGTAAATAATTACATCTTATGTAGCTTGAGTCAAACAATGCATTGATGAATAATGAGTTTTAGATTTCTTCATACTTTGCTCTGTGAGCCATATTTTACAAAATATTTTTATTAATATTTTAAATAAAAGTGGCTATCTCAATCAGTCTTCTAAATCAATCATTAAAACTGACTGATTTATAAAATTAAAGAATATTATTAGGAAAACGCATTCTTTTAGAGCTTTCAGTCCATCATCTTAAAGAAAATATTAATTTCAGGCCAATCAATGCCCGGAGTTACTTCAAAGCTAATGAATATGTGATTTAATTGAAAATTTTAGAACTCATTACTCATGGCGAACAAGCCGGTCGCCAAAGGCGCCTAGTAATAAATAATGAAATATATAAATGACTGAAAATTTGAATACGATAAAACCAAGAATTTATATATTGAAAACTCTTATACATTGAAAATTCCTGATGTTCAATGAAAATCCATTAACATTCAATAAAATTTCCTTACTATCATTTAAAGTTCCAATTCATTGAAATTGCCTGATATTCAATGAAAATCCATAAACTTTTATTGAAAATTCTTCACAATCATTGAAAATCCCTGAGCAATGAATAAAAAATCCATAAAAGGTTTCAAAAAAAAAATTCTTTCAACCGTTGAAAATCCCTGAACAATCAATTAAAAATCCATAAACTGATATTGAAAATTCCTGAGCATTCCGAACATTCTTAAAAAAATTCCTAAACATTCATTGCAAATTCAAATGTATTATAAATTTATTAATATCCCATTTTGTTTGACTTGTTCGTGGTATATATATTTGATTAAAAATTAAATTGCGTTACAATAAATTAAAGAAAGGTTTTTAAAATATTTTAATTTAGTGTAAGCTATGAATTCTTGAAAATTTATCTTTTGTTTATTGCAATGCCAGAGTTTTTGAAAAAAAAAAGTATGAGCTCCAAATTTTTGAAAACTTTTCTTTTATTTATTACGATAAAAGAATTTTTGAAAAAAAAGAGAAAGCTGGGAATTTTTTATAGTTTCTCTTTCATTTATTACGATACTAGAGTTGTTTTTTTAAAGTAAAACCTGCACATCCTTGAAACTTTATCTTTTGTTTTATATGATACTAGAGTTTTTGGGAGAAAAAAAAAGTATGAGCTGAGAATTTTTACAATTTTATCTTTTATTTATTACGATATCATAGATTTCTTTTTTTTAGCTATATTTTTATAAGCTACGAATTTTTGAAAATTTATTCTATACTTATTACGATACCAAAGTTTTTTTTAAGTTTGAGATACGAATTTTTGAAGATTTATCTTTTATTTATTACGATACAAAAGACTTTTTTTAAGTCTGAGATCAAATTTTTGAAATTTTATCTTTTATTTATTACGATACCAAAGGTTTTTTTTTTGAAGTCTGAGATCGAATTTTTGAAAATTCATCTTTTATTTATTACGATACCGAGGTGTTTTTTAAGTCTAAGATACGAATTTTTAATAGTTTATATTTTATTTATTACGATACCGGTATTAAATACTCGCTAATCTCAACAGCTCTTAAATGCAGTATTACAGCATTGAAAAATTCCTCGATTTCGCTGGTCATTCAGCTGTTCCGATGACCTTTCTCTTCGAAAAAATCCCCATAGCACCGGTTCGAGATATCTTTCAGTCTTGCCTTGTGTTTCGAATTCGCTGTAGAAGATCGACAAAGTGGAAAAAAAAAAAAAAAGAGAAAAATAAAGAAGAAGAGCGAAAACAGATGTTCACCTGGGAGATGTGCGATGAAGCCGTCCTGAATCAATACGCCCTGAATTCAATAACAAGCGGAAGGTTGGGAATAACAACAGGCGCGTGTGCCGATACAGAGAACCAAAAAATGTTGGAAGATTTTTGGTTCACTGCACAGAAAAAGTTGGATTTAGAAGCGAAATGATAGTTTAAAATATTTATTTTAATCGTTAATACAATTCTTTTCGTTGGGATTCCGATGAACTTAAGGTTTATGGTCTTTCAAAAACATATAAAACATTTTAGAATTAATGACTATAAACACGACAATCCAAAAATATAAAGAGCTGAGAGGAAGGAAAATTGGAATAAAATCTTTACATCTACTGCAGATTTTATTAGTATTATGGTGTTCTATGAGTTTATTTCATATTTCTAATATGAAATACGTACACAATATTTATTGTTTAGGATATTATCTATTTTGTTATATCAAAATTCGTTTGCTCTATTACCTTCTTCCAACCCTCAGTAAACCTCATTCAGTCTTTTTCCCAAAACTATTGTGTTTTGGATAAGAAATAATCCTCGAGTTACATTTTCATTTCTTTGATGCATTTAAATTATACCGAAGACAATTCCTTCAAGGACAAAAAGAAGTAATAATCAGATGGAGCCAGATCTGGAAAATACGCAGGATGCGATGAAACATCCCAATCAAATTGTAAGAGGCTCTCTCTTACGATTAATGTGGTTACCATGGTGTAAATTATGAAATAAAATAACAGAAAAAAAGTCAATTTTTTAAATTTTTTTATCTTGTAAAATTTGTTTTAGTGCAGAAATACTTTCGGAAAATATAGCGAAATATACATCAAATTGAGCTTAACTTTAATTAATTAAAATTTCAAAAAAATGTATTGTTCTCGAAAATCATATTTCCATCCTAAAAAGTATATTTGTGCAAAATTTTATGGCTGTGGTTCAAACGGTCTGAATGTAAAGTGGTAGCACCCGCACACACAAATTTTATTATTAACTAGCCGTCTTTGTCAAACAGTAGGTTCTCCAATCTTAATACTCTTTAAAATGGTCAGTTAAATACTGTATGTATTAGGTTGTTCGGAAAGTAATTTCGTTTTTTCCTGACAAAGGATT
>JAPMOQ010051117.1:0-31644 GCA_026543055.1 Argiope trifasciata
CGGCCCAATTTTCAATCATAATTTTCATCACGCCCCCCCCCCACACAGCATACAATAAAATGTATAGAATAATAATGTATTTTGAGTGTTTTGCAGCTAAACCTACTCTGCAACCTTAATTTTAAACTTTAGAAATTACCAAGAATACGGACATTTATTGACATTTTGCAACACCGATCCTCAGCATTGAGAAAACAAGAATCTTATGCCTTTTTATTGCTCTTGCTTCCAGCCATGTCGGGCATTCCCACGGTTTCGCGAGAAGTTTTGATCTGTCTGGAATTTGGTCAGCTTAAACGTTAAGTTAGGAACGTGCGCAGATGTGAACAGACGTTTTCTCAAAGGGAGAAGGAAAAAGTTCTATGACACCAATTTCAATTCCAGACAATCTTATTCGAGTCGATCCTTCCTTCCATTGCTATTGAATTTATTCTGAATGTGTATGTTATATATATTTTCGTGTATAGTAAAAGCTCCTTATTCGCGGGGTATATGTTCCATAAATATGCCGCGAATACAGAAACCGTGAATACGGAATAGTAATTTATACCGGATTATAGGGGATACGTTCCTAGGTGACAAAATAAAAAAAAACAAATATATATAAAAATCAACTTAATTGAAGTTTTTGAACATTTTGATTCATTATCTTAAGGCTAAGGCAATGATTTGATAATTTTGTAATTTTCTCTTGCTTGGTAGTTTTTAAAAGCTCCTTCCATTCAGACTGATATGCAGCAGTCGCATAAGCAATTGGCCTCTTATAAATAAAACTTCGTTCCATAGACGAATCAATGTTCATAAAGAAATCGCAAAGCTCATTTGCCAGTCTTAAACCTTCACTAAGATTTTTCAAATAAAATGTCACGTTTCCAGTGCTTGTGGAAGCCTCTTCTTCAATGTGATGTCAATTTAACATTTCCTCCAAGTCGGTTTCAGTCAAATCTTCATCTTGCTATTCAAGCAATTCCTAAATATCACTTGATTCTATCTGTTCAAACACATCTCGTCCTATTCCATTCGTGATTTCGGCTATGTTTGCAGTCAAAGTTTGAATTTGCAAAGATTCATTTTTCGCAGTCAAAGCAGGCCACAGTTTTTTCCAGCATGACTTCAATGTGTGTGGCTTCAGTTCTTCAAATGATTCTTTTATGTTTACGATGCATTTTGCTGTGTCAAATTTCTTCCAGTATTCCATAAAATTCATATCAGGATTACATTCCATACTATCCAATATGATTTTGAAGGTTCGTCTAATGTAATAGAGCTTAAAGACCTGGATTATTCCCTGGTCCATAGGTTGAAGTAAAGCCGTCGTGTTGGGTGGTAAAAATGTCACTTTTATATTTGGATGCATAGTTTCAAGTTCACGAGGATGACCTGGTGCATTGTCCGAAACTAGAACTGCTTTAAAGTCTAAATTCTGTTTTTTTAAATAAATGTCAACTTCAGAAACAAAACAAATCCGGAACCAGTCACAAAAAATAGCGCTTGTAACCCACGCTTTCTTATTAGCGCGTCAAAACACTGTCAGGTTGTCCTTGTTTAGATTTTTTAAAGCCCGAGGATTAAGGGATCTGTAAAGCATCAGTGGCTTAATGACACAATCTCCAGATGCTTTAGAACATTTTAGATGCTATCCTTTGCTACCTTAAATTCAGGAACAGGCTTTTCGCTTTTAGAAATGAATGTTTTGTTTGGCATTCTCGTCCAAAACAGTGCAGTTTCGTCTGCATTAAATATTTGCTCAGGTTTGTATCCACCATCAGCTACTAGCTTTGCAAATTCTTCTGGATATCGTTCTGCTGCAGCAGTGTCTGCAGGCGCTGCTTCTCCAACGATTTTAATGTTATACAATGATTGTCTTACCTTAAATTTATTGAACCAACCTTCCGATGCTTGAAATCCTCCATCTGTACATTCACCACTACAGATACCATTAGGTTCATTAAAATGAGCGTAAAGACGCTTTGCCTTCTCCCGGACCATTGGACCACTCAGGGGCACCCTTTTTTGGTTGCGGTTTTCGATCCATAATGACAGCGCCATTTCCATTTTTTCTATTGCTGGATCACGAACAATTTTCGCAGACAGTGAAGTTGAAGCTACAGACGACCTTATTTTATCTTCGGATTTTTTTATCGATCGTACAGTCGATTCGTTGACATTGAATGAGCGTGATATGGATGCACATGACTCTCCAAGGCGTAAACGATCGAGCATTTCTGTTTTCACTTTAAGCGGTAACACGGATTTTTTTCGTGTCGAAACTCGTTTCTCATTTTTTTAGTAGACATTATAAATTCGAAAAAGAGCGGAAGAGACTTGTTACTCGATCACAATTTTTGTAATGAAAGTGAAAAACGAAAAAATAAAACACGCAAAGCGCCTTTTACCGTAGAGCGGAACAGCAACATTAAAAAATATTTTTGATTCATCTGGCCAGACGGGAGTGGCGCCAATGAAGAAGCAAAAAAAAAATGACTTTAGTTTTTCATCATTATTATTATTGCCTGTCTATTCATTTTTCTTATTCATGTTTCCGGTGGATTATTGTATTCAATTGAGTCATCGATTCTGTATTCGTATAATTAGCTCAAGTTTTTAATCGTTGCAGCATTATACAAAAGTGTAATAAGATCTATCTTACTTTTTTTTACTAGTCCATTTCACGGTATTTACCAAGGGTATTGAGTTAGATACTTATTTGAATCCTTTTATTATTGTGTATGTACTCATTAGATCCGCGAATAAAGAAATTTTTAGCCGCGAATAGAGGAATTGGGTCGTATTTTTTTAATCCGCGAATAGTGAAACCGCGGATAAGGAGCTTTTACTGTAATGGCAATTCATCATATTAAATATTACCGGTAGCAGACTTATGCAGAATCATGGATAGATTTTTAAGCGGACGTAAACGAGCATTAGACGATAGACAAGCATCAACAAGTAAACAGACAAGCGTGGTTCCGAAAATAAAATCAAGGAAATATTCTCAAGAATACTTAAATTTTGGGTTCACTAGTACTGAAGTAAATGAAGAAGAAAGGCCCCTGTGTATCATTTGCTCAAAAATGTTGGCGGCAGACAGTATGAAACCCAATAAACTTAAACGACATTTGGAAACGCTTCATAGTGAGTACGTAAACAAACCCAGAGAATTCTTCGAATTAAAATTAAAATCATATGAAAAGCAAAAATCATTGTTAAAAAAAACTTTGTCTGTGAAGGAAAAAGCTTTAATTGCCTCTTACAAAGTTTCATATAAAATAGCCAGATGTAAAAAGCCTCACACCATTGGTGAAGAGCTTATTTTGCCAGCCGCAATTGAGATTGTAGAAATTATGTTTGGAGATAATTTTGCAAAACAATTGCAGTCTATACCTCTTTCAAATGATACTGTTGCCCATCGAATTGCTGATATAGCTGAAAATATAGAGTGTCAGCTTTTGTCGAAGTTACGTGACAAATTGTTTTCAATACAACTCGATGAGGCAACAGATAGTAATAAAGATGCTCATTTAATTGCCTATGTTAGATTTTGTGATGATTTGTCAGTAGTAGAAGAATTACTTTTCTGCAAACCAATAGAACTCAAAGCAACAGCACTCTCATTATTTGCTATCTTAAATGATTTTATGAACGAGGCAAACATAGAATGGAAAAATTGTGTCGGAATATGCACCGATGGTGCTCGTTCTATGTCCGGAAGATTCCAAAGTATTCAAGCCCTTGTGAAACAAAAGTCATCACAGTGCGTCTGGACACATTGCATGATCCACAGAGAAGCTTTGGCTTCCAAAGAAATGAGTCCTGGTTTGAATATTGTGTTAACTAAGGTTGTAACCGTTGTAAATTATATAAAAATGAGACCCCTGAAATCAAGAATCTTTTCCGCACTTTGTAAAGACATGGGCGCAGTACATTCAGCGTTATTATTTTATTGCGAGGCAAGATGGTTATCACGAGGGAAATTTTTGCAACGTGTTTATGAATTAAGAGAAGAAATCGCCGTTTTCCTAGAAGAGGAAAACAGACCGGAAGCTGAGAATTTTCGCGATAGTTTATTTGTGATGAAATTGAGCTACATGGTCGACATATTCGAGAAATTAAATAACTTGAATCTTCAACTGCAAGGAGCAAATACACATATATTGGATACGAGTGATAAAGTTAATGCTTTTTGTAGAAAATTGGAATTGTGGAGCAGAAATTTAAAGCAAGAAAACTTAACAATGTTTGCAAATTTGAATGATTGTATTAAAACTTACAAGGCTGAAGAACAACATATAAAAGTTATTTTTGTAACCATTGAAAATCATTTAGCAATGCTAGCAAAGAATTTTAAAAAGTACTTTCTTGCTGACGACAAACTGATATCAAGTTACAAGTGGGTGAGGGATCCATTTCAAAATACTCCAGAAGGACTCTCAATTGAAGAGGAAGAAACCTTCATAGACTTCACAGCAAGCGGCGAAACCAAAAGACAATTTAGTAATAAATCACTCTTTGAATTTTGGGCAGGAGTGGATGATGAATTTTCTGCACTAAAAACAAGGGCATTTCGTATTCTACTACCATTTTCAACATCTTACCTTTGCGAAACTGGATTTTCTGCTGTGGCTTCTTTGAAGACAAAATATAGATCTCAGCTGATTATAGAAAAAGAACTGAGAGTGTCTATTTCTAATATGAAACCCTCCTTCGAAAAACTTTGCTCTATAAAACAGGCCCAAGGAAGTCACTAATAATTATTAAATTTGTTTTTAATTTAGTAAGTTGTTTTAATTTAATAAGTTAATTATTAAATATGTCGAAATGTATTTTGTTTTGTATGTATGTTCTTTCCTTTCAGTAACTTAATCAATTTTTTTAAATAACATTTTCTCTTGGATATGCTCGCGCCCCCCCATTAGTGTGCTCGCGCCCCCCTAGGGGGGCGCGCCCCACAGGTTGAGAATCACTGGATTAAAATGAAATGTACTTTTTGAAAATTCACCTTCTTAATTGATACGAACTGAAATACAGGAATTCAATTGAATCAGTTTATTGCAAAGTGTATGTAAAAAGTGTATGTATATTAAAAAGTGTATGTAATAAAAAGTAAAATGAAATAAAAGTGAGTGTAAATTCCTTCTAGACAATTAATGATTGACAAAAGTGCACTATGGAATGTTTTGATGAATTAATTAAAATTTAAGCGCAAGCATTTAAAAATTTGTATAAGATTGAATAAAAAATGTGATTAAAATTATATGAAAATGAAATTCCTTTCATTGTATGGGTAATTTTTTATTCCTTAAAATTATATAAAGAAAATTTTTGTAAGATAGCAGTTTTGGAAGATACGAGCATCAATTTTCGCTGGAAAATCGGCGATCACTCATCCAGTGACGGAAAAACCTATTTTTGCGCTCGATTAAACGTTGCTGAATCTTCCTGCTCCTTTCCTTTGCTGACATGACGAATGATTTCCAAAACATTTATTAATATTTTATAGCTATATCTGTCAACAAAGCGAAAGGCTCGATTCGATATAGCTGCAAATATATTCAATGAAGCAATCCAAAATTCATACGGTATTTTTCTTGATTGTTGACAGTCGGAATAAGTAATAAAAATGATTTTTGCACCACGCGTTTTATATACATAAAATTCTTTATTGTAAGTCTCCTTCTTCTTCTTGCATACAGCCGACCATCCCGCTACCACTGAACGCAACAGTATCGACAGGATTTGTTGTGGTCGACTGCTGAATAAGTATTGTCCAGCCTTACATTGACCGATCAGTCAAACTAGCATTCCTTTCGGGATAGTAAATGACTATCAGTCTCCAAGTGTAGAGGGAATTTTGTGAAAGAAAGGGAAAGTGTGAGCGTCACGATATATATGTGTGTGTGTGTGTGTGTGTGTGTGTATGGTCCATATTGGCTTCATTGTGGAATGTTCTCTTGTTTTCTGATCCCATTTCACTTTATCGGTCTAATTCGAGAGAAGCTTGGTAAAGTTGTTTAGTCAGCGGTTCCTACCCTGTGAGTAAAAAAGATGAAAATTGCTGACTTAACGTAAACCTTTAAAAAAAAGATCCCTCTGTTGCATGAAAATCCTTGTCTAAATATCATTGCACTGTAAGTAAATATTTTCCCTATCAGTATCATGCTATATAAAACCAGAAATAAAATGTTTAAGATCTTTTCCTCATTCCTCTCCTAGTCGTTCTGTTGAGCGTGTGCTCGTCGTTTGATGCCTGCTTCTTTATGATAAAATAAAACGTCATAAAAAGAAGAAAAGAAAGAAGGTCTCTTCATTTACAATTTTGGAAGCAGATGTCAGTTTTAATGTCAAAGAAGATACTTTGCATTTAAGTTCGTTTCAATCCATTCCGGGTAGACAAAATTATTTTACAAGGAGGCGAGGACAAAACACTCCCGCTCACAGCAACAGATTATGCAAAAAGTAGAGTAAAAAAAAAGATAATAAATTATCCCTGTTTTATATAGCATGAAATACCGCTAGAGAAAATATTTTTCCGAATATATAATATATTAGGGATTTCTCCCTGTGTCAATCACAAGTAAGGGAAACATAGAGATCTTTAAAAAAATATTTGTTTAGGTCAGCAATTTTTATCCTTTCACTCGCAGCGTGGGAACCGCTGACTAAAGCATTTTTACAAAGCTTCTCTTGAATTAATTAAAAGAAAATGTGGAGAGATATCAGGAAATAAGAGATTTTAGAATGACTTTGATATAGCTACCTTAGCATAAAACTTTATAAAAGAATTAGAGTTTAAAATATCATTACATATATATATTTCGTATATCTTGGAAACAGCTGTAGCGATTTGTATTAAATTTTATTTTTTGATAAGATCTAACTTTTTAAGTTTGTTATATAGGCGTCTTACCAGAAAAAAATTTGATTTCACTTACAAAAAAAGTTGTTTAAGCTAAATATTGACATGTGACTATGCATGATTTGCATAAGACATGGAGTAATGGTTAGGGCTTGTATTCGACCTCGCGTTTGCAGTTTAATGAGACTTCGCTTATAACTTTAAAACAGCCATAAAATATTTTATTTACAATTTTTTTTTTTAAATTGAAAATAAAAAAAAACTAACTGGTTTTCTAGGTATTAAATTATAAAATGCCAGAATATAAATTATAAAATTAACACAATGATAGGTGTTTGTAAAATATATAGAAAAATTTATTAAAAATGAAAAAATTGTACGGAAATAAAATTGATATCACCGAAAAGATTGTTTTAAACTTTTATTAGAAAGTAGTTCAAGGGGTAGTAGTGTAAGTTTGGGGTTCTAGAGACCATGATTTTGTCGTGAGAACCATTGCAATACGTAACCTTTCTTTAAGAATATACTTAAAAAATGTTAAAGCCATTATATAAATATTTAATAGAAATGTTATAACTTTTGAACGAAGGTTGGTGTGGGGTTCTAGAGACCATGATTTTGTCATCAGAACCATTGCAATAAGTCTTCCTATAAGAATCTACTTTAAAAATTTTTTTAATATCTTTAAATAAATATTTAATAAAAATTTTCAAAACGTACATAATATCCCATAAGTAAATTACTCACAAAATTTCGTAACGCTAGATTCGACAGTCTGCTCTGTTGTGTTTTAAAAGTGTGCATGCCTTCCTCACCCCCCATGAGATGCATCCTATAATTTACTGATAGCTTCCCAGTCTGCTACCATAAGCTTATAAAAATCTAGTCTTTCACTGAGTGTAAGCTTTAGTTAAACAGAAGTTCAAAAAGTAAATAAATAAATTGTTTCATAGCATAATTCAATTTTGAGATGGCCAGTTCTTTTAATCTATCTTTGAAATAAATTCTGATTATTTAAAAAAATTCTTCATTGCATGCTTTCAGGTCACAAAAGAGGTCGCCGATCTGTTGTGTGCTTCAGATTCTCCATACAAATGTGAATGCAGGGGAAAGATCTTTGTGAAAGGAAAGGGAGAGCTCACAACTTACCTGTTGAAAACTCCATATGATGAACCACATATCCAAATCACAGTGTTTTGATCAAATAAATGCTCAAGTTTGTTTAGTAAAAAAAAAATCCAACCGATATTATTTTGAAGAAAAATCAACAGCTTAATTCAACTATGATGCCTCTTGATTCACTAATTGTCACTCAGATTAATGAATCAAGAAGCTGATTAAAAATAGGTAAATAATCATTTTTCCTGTCTCGCATGCGAGGTATAGATTTAAGTTTTGTAATCGCCAAAGAATTCGAAACTCGAGACTTTGACGAATCTTTACGTTTTATATCTTCGTGAGTTTTGGAAAATGACTGCTTTATGACAAATATTACTTAATATCCAAATGAGCTATATGGATTTAATTTGTTATATAGCCGTTACACCATATTTTATCATTTCTATTTATATTTAAATCAAATTCATTTAGCAGAAATCTGCCTATCCAGAATAATATAGACAAAATGAAGCTACAAATCGAATAGAGCCAGATGGACAAAATTTCATACACAGATTTAAATCTAAAGTGTATACAACTATCAAATTTCTTTAATCAAATCCAGTGACGGGTTGTCAACCCAACTTTCAGAAATATGTTAATGCAATAATTCAAAAAGTGCTATGATTTACATGAATTTGGAATATGATTTGTGACTAGAAGAGTAGTTCTCTGTCAATTTTTTTTCTTCTTTTCGGTTAGGAAACTGTTTAATCACGAATATATTTAATAGCGTATCAGGGATAAATAATTAATTCTGTAAAAATTTCTAAATTTACATCAAATGTTAATATTTTGTAATTGTTGTGTGCCAATGCTATGAAAGGAGTTTTCTGGTATGACATTTTTTTAATAGTGAGTAAGTAAGAGAAACCCCTTCAGTTAGTTACATGTAAAAACTGTGATATGAATCGTTTGCACTATTGGCAACAATATACAAACAAGGCCATACTTTTCACCTCTATGAGATTTAAAATATTATTATTAAACATGAAGTCCACTATAAATGTGGTCCAATATCTAATTTCTAAACTATTAAAGATAGGTATAGAATTCTAGTAGCCATTTTGAGATATTTTTTATTGGAATAGAATAGGCTTATTTCTAACAATGTAAAATTTTTACTAAATCATAATTTTTTTCACACCATAAAAGAATTGGATACACCTAATAAAGTTAATATTTTAAGCACTAATTTTCAGAAAAAAAAGGGTAAAATTGTCTGAATTTGTATGCCAAACTTTACTGCCCCCCCCCCTATTAAGAATTACATGTAAAGGGAATTTGTTTCACTACCAAATGAATTTTGACACCTCAAATTCTCTTTTTCACAGAATTATAACTGATTATTACATTATATATAATGAAAAACAATGATTTTAAACTTAAGGCCATATAAAATAATCCCATTAGAATGTATTTAAATTATATTTCAATTATTGGTCATATAGCAATAAATTGTCTAATTTATTTCAGGTAATGCATTGATTTCTTAGTACAGATTGATTAATTGAATTGTATACATCAAAAATTCAAAATTGTATTCACTTCAAATTATTCTATCATTAAATTAACTAAATTCATGTTAAAAATATATAAATGCTATAAAATTCTGCATTCTTGTTTTTTAGTTGAACTGAAACATTACAATTATCAAAGCAAATAAGTAAAAAACCATGAAAACTTCATCATGCTACTTTTTGAATATAAGTTACAGACTTAGTTGTCTTTATACTCAAATTTGGATTATAAATTGATATAAAAAAAGTAAAAGAAGTTTTATTAAAGTTCTCTTATATTAAAAATACATTAACTCTTCACTGAACATGTGAAAGGCATAGTAATGAATGAATTGGATGGGGAAATGAAGAGAAAGATTTCATTTAAAAAAAGGAAGTAGTGAAAATCCCGTAAAATCAATCAAATACAAAACACAAAATTTGCATTTGAAACCTCATCTACCTTAGTTTATAAATTAAGATACAAATTTGAGAAAAATTGTAATAATATTGTTTTGTATTTTTAAGTCTGAATAAATAGAAGAAATTACATTTATATCAAATAATCTGTCGTAATAATTCTCTCTTTTCATATTAAAAAAATGACTTAGATTCATTTTCATTCTGTCAACAAAACATAAAAAAACATTGGTGTCCATGTTAAAAGTGTTTATTGCCCTTTTTTTATTTACAAAACTATGATTGTGAGAGTAATAAACAAGATTCAATAAATGACACGATCTTGCAGGCCTTCTACTTCAGGAAGCTCATCTAATGAATGCTTAAAATCTATACTATTTATTCTAATTAAGGCATATGGTGTTCTAAACCCTGAAAAAAAGAAATAAATGGAATACTTAAACATTACAGAGAAAAAATAATATTTTTATATAATAATATGAAGGATAAAAGACATCAAAACTTCAAACTATTTCTATTATTAAAAAATATAAAATTGCAAAAAGAATCCTCTTAGATCAGTGGTGGGGAAACTTTTTTTAAGATGGGCCATTTGTATTAACTAGACGATCGTAGCGGGCCAAGGAATAATGCTTAATCGTTAAAAAATGTATGTGTTCTATAAATATATGCATATATTATTACATACACTTATTATTTTAATAGTAAAAAAGCAAAAGGTAAGAAAATTATAAGCACAAAATATAAAATGAATTTAGTGTATTTCTTGATGTGAAGTATCATCACTTTATTTTCTGGTGTCATTACTGGTTGATGGTGCATGAGAAAAATGAAATTGAGACTTTTATCAAAATTTCATCATAATCCGGTTCCATTTGCGAAGCAGAAATTCTTAAAACTGATGATAGGTGCTCATCTGTAATTCTGTTTCTTAAAGAAGTTTTCCCAAGCTTCATTGTTGAAAAGATTTGTTCGCATATATAAGATGAGCCGAACATTGTCATTATCTTCATTGCATGAGTAATTAGATTTGGGAAATTATCTGGACTTAAATTTTTATAAAATTCTAGTAATGGTGCTGTATGAAAAGTTTGTTTCAGGAGAGTATTACAGTTCAGTTCTATTAACTCAAGTTGAAATTTTGTATCAACTTCTTCGTAATTAACATCGAATGGGGTCGCAAATGGGGTCTTTCGGAAAAACAGAACAATGAATCGAAAATGCGAGAGTGTCTGGAAGTTTCGAGCGAAGAGGAGTCAGCTGTTTGGGTCGGATGGATTTGTCCAGAATACTATTGTGTTTTGAATATCGCTGCAGGTAGTTTTTATGCGTGACGTCATATTACGAAGTAAGAATGCGTTCAAACATTCTCACGACAGCACTCTTAAACGGGCCGGATTAAACCTTTCTGCGGGCCGTAGTTTCCCCATCACTGTCTTAGGTGAATCACATTCTAAGTGATGCACTTTATATAATCATTAAAAAGTAAATCAAATCAGAGAATTATCATTTAAGAATTACAGATATTAAAGATGAAATTATTCAACATGTATTAAGAATGATTTGAACTGTAGCAATATTATTTATAAGTCTTACACTACAAAACTGTGCTTTCTCACAATGCTATTTTTAGTACTATTTTTCACTAATGCCATACTCCTTTCTTTTTGTTTTAGCTTAGTAAGTGGTGCAGTAAAAATGCCATGAATTTTTATTTTTATAAGCAGATAAAGGAAGTGCACCTCCGTATTGTTAAAACAATTTCAATATTCTATACAGTAAAATAATCATAAAAAATAATAAATGAGATGTCTTTTTCAGGAATATGATATTTGTTGATTGCCTTTTATTTTAACATGTCATATAGAAATTCATTGAAGTATAGATAGAAAAACCAAAATAAAGAAACTTATTTTGATTCAGTTAGAGAAGAGTAACTATTTGATCTTGTACTACAATGGGATTGTTTCCGCAATATTTTATTTTTATACTAATTTCTAAAATTTATAGATTGAAAAGTGCAAAAATTGGTATTTAATTACAAATTTAAAAAAATTACAGAATATAATCATTGTAGAAGGGGGCAAATGATGGTAAATGAATATTAAAATATACTTTTAGACGGTTAAAGATTAACCAAAACTTCATTTTCAATACAGATTAATTCCTACTTATATTGAAAAATATAAAAACTTTTTTAATTTAATATGCTTAATTTTGGACAGTGGATTAAGTCACCTCCCTCTTTTAACATCGATACTTGTCTTAACAGTTTAGTTACAATGATACCTTTGATGATTCCTGTCATGAATACTGAAATAAATTTTTAAAGTAGCAAATTCAAAGACAAGCAAAATTTCTTTTTAAATGCAGCATTATATATCAAAATTAGAAGGGAGGGGAAAGACAGGATATTACCCCATTTATTAAAAAAGGGGATTAAGGTAACATAATGGTTTTATTAAGAATACACACAGCAGATTCAAATGACTTTAATTTCGAAAATTAAAAAAAAGTGCATTATTTTTTGTATGGAATAAGCAGTGAAAACATTGATAAAATCCCAAAGTAGGTCATGATTTGCTATTACATCACTAAGGATGTAAACATTTCAATCCAATGAAAATGCTCAGTATTTGAGAACAAATGATTTAACACTAAAAGTGTTTTGGATGAAAACACCCTTTTTGACACGGAGGATCCTTATTTAAAATCTCATTAAGGATAACAACAAAAAAAAGCATCACATATAGCGATGCATAAAAAATTGTTATATAAGTAAGACTTGATGCACTTGATGGTCAGTTGGAGAGGGACAGCATGAAAAGTATGCTGTGAGAGTAGAAAATAATAGTACATGAAGTGCTGCTAATAGATGAGATGACAGATTTTTAAATTACTAAAAGCAACAGAGTAAGATATTGAAAAAGGAAAAAAAAAAAAAAAAAAAAAAAAAAAATAAACAAAAAAATATTTTTTATTCCAGTATTATTAGTAGTAATAAAGCATTGCCTTTTTGATAATTAAATTAAAAATTTAGATGGCCTAGTTAAAGAATTTTGATTTATTATACAGTTCTGGCTTTAATCTAATCTGTACTTACACATGATAGTACAAAATATTCTCTAAAACAAGATTGATTTTATTTGGCTTGGTTTAATGGAATAAGAGCTAATTTGGCCATATCAAAAATGTCAGGAAATGTTAAAAGTTTTATTGGTTTATTAAAATTCTTTTAAAGGAAGAGAAAGGATTTGTCATAAAAAGAATAAAAGATTGCTAATAAAAAATTCCCTTTTTTTCAAAAGCAATTATTATTCAAATGATCAACAGACAAATATAGACAACAGATTTCTAAATTTATTTAAACAGATTTTTAAATTTCTCGATTAATTTAACACTTTTTCCATCCATCCTGTGTACACTGAAGTGAGAGCAAATGTCAAGCAGCCACAGAACTAGTTCATTTGCTGCTATTGCAATGCAATAATATATTGTAAGAATTAATGTTGATATTCAATGGAAATTAATGCAGTTGATTTTTAAAAGTTATTAAACATGACAATTATTATAAAATAATAGAATTAAATAAGAATGGTAAATGCTTAGAAACATTTGTATACATAATCTTAGTTTTAGTTATAAGATGTATTTATATGAAAAGAGGGAAAAAATTCTCGCATATATTGTGAAATAATTTTTATAGCGAAAAAATAAATAAAATGAATATGCAATTTAATAAATTATGCTTAGAATAATTATTTTTTAAATCTCCACACTTGCAGAGAAAAAAGAAGAATTTATCAAAATATTAAAAATAAACTACAATAAAAATGTTTCTTTAAAAAACATGGGAATTAACCTACATTTTTAAGAAATGCAAAAATAATTTTTCCTTAGTGTATGAAATAAGAAAAATAATGGCATTTTTAACTCAATTACTATAAAATGTAACTAGGATTAATATGATAATACCAAAAACATTCATGAGTGAGTTCATGAACTACAATCCCATTTCCACTAACATTTGCAGTTATATGAGTAGATTTTACACAATAAAACACAAATAAATTTCTTATAAAGATTCAAGGTAACAATCTGATGGAAAATGCTAACAAATCAAAATGCAAAAATTATATGCATATATTTCTCTGGAAAATATTTTTGCTTTTCAAAAATCTGAAGATTGATATTTTAGAATTTAAGATTTTCTATTAATTCTCACATAAAGAAAACTCATCTGTGCAATAAATATAATTTTAACTAAATATTATAAAACATTAACTTAAATATCATCAAATGATTTTGAACATAAAGATGAAAATTTAAACTTACAATGTAGTCTCTTATAGCCCACTCGACCATGCCTATATAAAGGTCTGGGAACTATAAAAGTTTTTTCTATGACTGTAGCTTCAATACGAACCAAATCTTTACTGGAGAGAAAAACAATATATTAGTAACAGTACAAAATGTCGTAAACCCTAAATAAATGCTGAGGATCTTCTTATCCATCACCACCCCTTATTTTGAACTAAACACTTTGTAAAACACACACTCCTTTTTTTTTTTTTAATTGATACAAAATTTTAGTAGGTGAACTTTTGTTCCTTCTTTATATTTACAATTTCACAACTCATTTCAACTTTTTTTATATATATATTTTATATTTCCAGTTAATTATTTTTAATCTTTAAATACAGCTTTTTTTTAACATTATCAAAATACAAAATAGATTAGCAAATGTAACATTCTCTCTCTCTCTCTCTCTATAAACCAGCCTAGACTTTTTAACAAATTTGGACAAAATATATTTCCTAAATGAGAAAAATATATTTGATTGCATTCATAAGTTAAGTCTTAGTCATCATTTTAAATTCAAACAAACAAAAAACTGTTCAAAAATTACAGATTTTTAATAATCTGGCATATTTCTAAGAGATTGTTTTTTTCATGACTGAAACTTTAATCTTAATAATTAACTATCTATAAATAATTTAAATTTTTGAAACAAAAATTGTTTATCATGACATTATCTACTAATGCAACATACAAATGTAAAATAAATATAATTCAAAGAGTGTTTACTCAGACACAGTGGAAGTGCATGCCATATTTTTTTAAACAATACAATACATACATTTAACCAATTTAAATGATAAATTATTTTTAAGAGGATCATTCCATATTAAGTTTAAAATAGCATGCATATAAAAAAATATGATTGAACTTTATATATTTATTCTACATTTTGTAATACTTTATCTAAACTAATAATTCTAACTATCTAAACTATAATTATAACTAACTATCCTAATTGTACAAATTTGTACAATTATGAGACACATTGTTCTGCTTGTAAAAGAGAGAAGCAATAACAGAGAAGTATAACTTGATATTCACAAATTATAAATGGAAAAAAAAATGAGAATGCATAGTTAAAAGGAAAAAGTATGTTTATCAAATATAATGAAACATTAAGATATTTGGAGCAAACTAATTAATTTCAAATAATAATATATGAAATATTTTATTAATATATTTCCATGGTTCAAAAGCTATAGGAAATAAATAACAGTGAAAACATAAAAATCACAAACAGAAAATGAAATGTAGACTTAAAAGAATGAGATTTTATTGAATTGAACAACTTACTGTAAGAGAGGTCTTCCCAATAAAGTGAAATCAGAACACCCAACAAGCAAAATCTAAAAAATAAGCATTATCATTTCTTATTATAGATAAATTATTATAAGAACACAAATAAATAAGTTATTTTAGATTTTTTAATGCCTACATTACATTCTATTTGTTGAATTGTTACATTTTATTTCTGTAGTTAAACTAAAAACATTTTATTTCTGCTAATTCTAATTTAGAAAAGTTTGCAATTCAAAGCTCAAGATTTCAGAATAAAATTTAGTGAAATGGTATTACCTGAATCTTATATTTAACAATCATGTCTCCAAATATTCAAAAATTGATGTAGAAATTATTTTTAAATTTAAAAGCACTAACTCAGGTGATCAATCACTTTCACTTATGAAAGGAAACAAGTCTTCAGTCTGATTAATAAATAGTAACATTTGCCTTTACTCAGTTACAAAATTAATAACTGTGGGTAAGATATACAGTAGTGGATGAGAAATAAAAAATATCAAGAAGATAACAATAATCTTACTGTATTGTCTTTAACTTTTCTTATACCATAATTTTAAATTAGTTATATGTTATTCATTTATTTACTTTTGTTTATTTGTCAGTGTTCTGCACTGGAGTTTAAATTATTATGATAATAAAATACAAGGCCCAATTTTATTTTCTCTAAATGCGGTTGCTGACAAAAGGATATAGTTGATACATATAATTTCATAAATACGAGTACATTTAATTAAACTATAATAATAATAAGAAGAACTTTCAATTTTATGTCTTAATTATTTCAATATTATGCCTTAAAACTAATTTTTTAAAACTTGTCACTCTTATGAGTTAATTATTACAATAAATACATTTCAACAATATACCAATTTTTTTAATATAATTCAAGAAATATGCATATTTTTTTGTATGAAATATAAGAAAACTGAAGATTATACATCAAATATTAAAATAAATTAAGCAAAAAATAATCAAGAGGCTTTTTTTTTTCTTTCAGAAAATCAGAATTTGTAGAAAATCTATTGCATGAGACTAAGTTCTCAAGCATTTTGTAAGATCTAATAAATCATAATTGTATTTATTAATAGGAAGATTTGATATGCAAAACTACAAATAATTTTAACTAAGCAACAGGAACTGAATAGTAAATATAATTCACAATTACAATTTTTAATTTAATATTCCAAATAACTTTAAATAAACATTTAAATTCTATAAATAATGGTTACATGTAAGCAATTAAATATCACAGTTAAATAAATTTAATCAATTAAATGTTGATTTTTTTTTCTTTTTTACTTCACACTTTAAAAATATTTCACTTTTTGTTCTTTTAAAAATAATTTCCCACAGTTTAATTCTTTATATACGAGAAATATAAACATAAAGAGTGTTTTAAAAAATCATTAATTTACAAACCTTTTCTAGACAAATTTTATCACCAACATTGGCAGGAAAATATGAATCTACAGCAATTATATCTTCATTTGTTATTTTGAACCTGTTCTCATGTAACTGTATTATAGCAAACAAACGCCCATGGGTCTTTTTCTTGATATGAGTATTGATTTTCTCAATTACTTCTGAAAATAAAAATTAAGATTTTTTTTACTACATTAGTTAATTTCAAAAGAAGTGAAAGATAAATATCATTAAATTATGAAAGAAATCAACTCAGATGACAGCACTAAAAACAAAAAGTTCACTATTTAACAAACATTTCTGCAGAACTTGCCTTTGAACAATATGCATGCATTATTTACTGTATTATTTTGTATGCATTATTATAATGTATTATAATAAATGACTTATGAAATGAAGAGTTAATGTACTGTAATGTTAATATACTTCAAAAAATGGGAACCATAACTATTATTTGTAAAAGGTCTTACAATTCTTTTAATACCAAGTTCCTGTTTTGAACACATATGTTCATGTTTTTTACAACAGGCACAGAGCCAAATAATTTTACTTTATTTGGAAACAAGCTGGTTCTTTTCCACTCATTATTAAGATTTTCTTCATATTGATTGAGATTGACTTCATATATTAAACAGATTTTCTTTACACCAATCAACTTCTAATAAATTTGTTGTTGCCTTTTTACTACTTGTACATTATAATGGTATGAAAAATATCATATTTTTGCTGATAACTACTTATATCAATTACATTCTCATACAAATCTCTTAAATACTACTGTTTCTTTTACTCATAAGTTTAGTGCAGTTTAACTAGTATGAGCTCTTTTGCAAAAAAAAACCCTAATAGACAGCATTAAATGGAGAAAAATCTCTCGAATTTTAAATTTTACACATTTATGCAGCCATACATTTTTAACTCTTTTACGATTGATCTAACCCAATTGGCTTTGGAATTCTATCCAGGCAGGTCAGCCTTCATTTGAAATGAGGGGTGTAGGGTGTAAAATAAATGTTAACAAAGCTTCCCAGTAAATTTTCCTAGTTAACCCTGCAAGTCTTGTGTGAAACAGGAACATGCTCCTCAGGATAGAGTTTGCATGACAGGTTGAACTGAGTCAATACTGAAAGGGCTAAAGTTCTTTAATTTTAATATTAAAATGAGCTTTATTTTTTTATCCTTTAATTATAATCATATTAATAATTTGATATCATATAAAACCAAAATAAAAGTTTTAATTTTCAAAAGCTGAAACTTACATCAAAATTTGTTTAAAAATTTAAATTAATATATAAATAAAAATTGTGGCAAATATTATTTTGAATGGTTTTTTTTAAATACAAGAATTTATTTTTATAAAATAGCACTTAAATAAAACAAATGCTGAATATATTTTACATTAACAAATGTTTAATATAGATTCTATTCATTCATAAATAAAAACCCATTTTTAAAGAGTAATCATTAAGCAGCTTATAATATTTCTTTATGAAAATTACAACTTTCATGTTTAGGTTGTTAACTTTTAAAGGAATCTAGATATAGTTACCATTAGAAATTTGTTCATCTCTGACCAATTTAGCATCAGGATCTGTTGAAACAGATGAAACATAACTTGAATTTTTTCTACAAGCAATTTGTGTTGAAATGCACACAGGTTGAATTATATGCTTTTTGACTAAAACTTCTGAAGATAGTCTAGAAATATTTCTGATACCTAGAAAAGTCAAAGGAAAACAATATACTATTTTGCTAGTTGGGAAACAGCTTCACCATAAATAAGTACATAAAAAACATGAAAATAATATATTACTAAAAAAGAATAATGAAATATATATTGCATATTTCAAAAAAAAAAAATACTTAATGATCATTGATGTGCATTAGATATAATTCATCTTACAATTAAAAATAATAAAAGCATAACTTCATATAATGTAAGTTAGTGGTTTTGCAAATATATTGGTTCTATTAGAGATTGCACATTTTATATTGGTAATTTTTGCATTGCAATTTTACTACATTCTCAAAGATAACTCCAGGTGATAGAAATCTACAAGAAACCACATTATCAACCACATCATGCATGTTGTTTTGTGTGTGTGTGTGTTTATGTGTTTTTATATGCATTTTGAATAAAACAAGTTTCATAAAAATTGATTAACTTCTATTTTCAGTATAAAATTTTACTACTTCTATTTTCAGTATCGAGTTTTTTTTATTAGTTTATAATTTAATTAAAAAATGATAAATTATATAGTCATGGAACATGAATCCTTTACTCATAAATATCAACATGTTACATGAAGTATCATTAGAATACACACTACACCAAATATCAATTACAATAGTTTATAGTTAAATTCCTTCAACAGATAAACAATGTCAATAACTGTCACATTGAACAGTCAAGAAAACAATGTCATTTTCAAGGTTATTTAACTGAGTATAAATTGTGACATTACATAAATTCTGCAATTTTGTCAATTTTAGTTACCAGCAAGTACAAAGACATAAGTTGCTTCAATAAAAAATTTTGATAATTATTTGTAATGCAAAATTAGAAATAATTCCTGCAGCTTTTGCAATAATTTGCATCAAATATTCAACAACAAAAAATACTTATTTTCAAGGGGTTACTTTTTTTAAAAAAATCACTATTTATAGTAATTTCAGATTATATTAATTATTTGAAGGAGTTTGTGTTTCTGATGATAAAGTATGTAAATAAAATCAACTTGAATTTCAGAAACTTTCCTTCGGTTACTTCAGAAATTTTTACACAGCATAGCGGTTTCTCTAGCATATTAGCAAACAACTTAGACCGCAACTGATTAATAAAAATCTAAAATAAAATGCAAGCGAAATTACAGACTGATAAAAGAGCATAGTTTTTAACGTTATTAAGTAGCCGTAATAAAGAAACATGAGTTGCAAAATTTAACACAGCACACACACACAAATTAATATATTATTTCAGATATACTGAAATTTAAATGCATGGAATCTTCAAAAATTACATAGTTTTTTTTTTAACAAACATTTTCAAAAACAAAACAATAAAAATTTTAGGTAATTCATTTTTTACAAATTAATTCAATTTAAAAACAATACAAAAAACCGGGTCGATCTTATTTTAGCCCACCTTTGGCGAATAATAAGAATTTTTTGGCGAAAGGTAAGAATTTTTTTTTCTTAACCTTTTAATTCAAATACTTTCGATTTGGCGAGATTTTGAAAAAGTCGCCAGAGGTGGGCTAAAATAGGATTTTACCAAAAAACCTGCAGAAAACACTGAATTTTTCACAACAGATTCTTTGGTAAAATCCTATTTTAGCCCACCTCTGGCAACTTTTTCAAAATGTCGCCAATTTTTCAAAATCTCGCCAAATCAAAAGTATTTGAATTAAAAAGTTAAGAGGTTGATTTAAATCGTATGGTTGCCGCATTTCTCTTCAGATGCTGTCAGGGTTGCCATTTTAAAATCATTATCGCTGATAATTTGGCGAGTTTTTAAATTGGCGTCAGAGGTGGGCTAAAATAGGATCGACCCGATTCTTTTTTTATATAATATTATCGTATAAAAGGAAAACATTATCTATTCGAATTCGTAACTTATATAACCAATATTATTTCATGCAAAAACTTTTCATATATCAATGATTAAACAATATTTACAATTAATATTGAAGCTCCTCATCAAATTCATTTTTTTTTTTTTATCTTTTTTAAAAAAAGATGATCACAAAAGAGAAACAATTTTCGTTCGGCCTTTATTTACCATGCCATAATTCTGTTTATATTTTACACAAACACGGTTACAGTTAAGTTCCAAGGTTCATACCTTGATTAAGGCTAGGCCGTGCTTTTAGCCAAAACATAAAACTTGGAAAAACTATATACCTTAAGGCCTTATCACACGGTCAAATACATCGTCACTTTCTCTGACGAAAGTGACGTCACTTGAGCATTTGCTGTCTGGTAAACCTAGAAAAGCAGGTGAATAAGTTGGCTTATTTATCGATCTTTATTCATTACTTCCATTAAGTGAATGTTTGCAGTTTTTCATTTCATAACTCGTGGATGCTCCGGGCAAAATGGATATCAATGAGCCTGCATTATTATGCATCATCCTGGGAACAGTGCTAAGAGAAAAAGAGAAATCCCAAAGAAGACTGTGGTCGTGGAAGTGGCTGCTTAGACGCATACAGGAAGGCTGCTTGGAAAATTTAATGAGAGAATTAGCTTTGGAGGTAAGCAAAAAATTAGCTAGCATTTTTTAAGTAAAATGTTTCGTAACAAAATGATGCAGATATAAAGAATTTCTATTATTATCTTTGCTTAGGAAAAGCATTATCCTTGCTTATTTGAGTACTTTTTAAATTTATTTATATGCAATACTTAAGATATGCATTCCAGATTTGTCTATTGGTTATTTACTTTTAAGGAATTTAAATTATTAATTATTAATACAATTTGTATCAATGAGCAGAGTTGACATTTTTGAAATGTTCCAAACATTCAATCATTAAGAAGAATGTTACATTTAATAAATCTATGTATGGATAATTATCTTAAAGTTGTTCATTTTAAAAAATATGAGTTGTATTTTTCAATTTAGGATGCTGAAGGTTATAGAAGATGGTTGAGAATGGACACAGCATCATTTGAGTATCTTCTGTCAATGGTATCTCCCTATATTTGTGGATGTATTTTATCTATATTTTTTGTAATGTGCAAATAAAAATTATTAAGAAGTGATTTTGCTTCCTTGTTTTTTAATGATTACTACAAATTAAAATGAATTAATTGATATATAAATTGTATAGATTTTGAAAATGGTATCTATCTCTTTTATATAATTTGAAATAGTTATAATTTATTCTATATATACAAATTGAAAAAATTTCAGTCACAATATTAATAATAATTACATAAGAAAAGTATAATAATTTTATTAGTAAGCTTTAAATTGTTGACTTATTTCAGAGTAATAATTATTTAAAAGAAACTATATTCGTAAAATTCAACATTTAAATAATATATACAAGAAAACATCTAATTTTTCATAAAACACTGCCATAGCCATTTGTCTAAATGATATAGAAAAGAATAAAGCAGTATTAAACTAATTTTAAAACAATCATTACATTGAAAACACTAACTAAAGTTTTATATAAAAAGTAAAATTCAATTACTGTGAAAATGTGGAGAATGCTCTTTTGGAACTTGCAGCTAAATTATTAAGTTTGTGCAATGAAATTCCATTGCATTTAGAAATTGCTACTTCTGTTGACATTTATTTTCAGCTAAAAAGTTATTGAATTAATTGTAAGTTATGCTTCAAATTTAATCTTTAGAGTTCTTAATATAATGAATATGAAATGGATTGTAAAATGAGACAAGTTGTACATTTATCAAATTTAAAAATGAGTTTCCTTTGAGTGTCTTTTTCATTTCATATAATGTCATTTATTGTCCCATTCAACTGGTTGTAATGGTAATTAAAAATTCCATTGCTTTTCTTTTGCTATGTTAAATATTTTTGTTGTTAATCTTTAACAAGCAAAAACATTTTATATTGTATTTGTGTTAGTATTTTATAAATTCAATTAATTAATCGTATCTTATTGACATTAAATTTAAAACAAAAGCATATTGAAAAAATTTGGTGTGTGTTTCCTTAATTAAGCTTAACAGGGTGCATAGCATCATGCAAAGTTCTAAAATTTGAACATTTTTAAGTGCCTTAAAAGTGTTTATTATTTAGAAAAGTATAATATAAAATATATATCTATTAAGGATGCATAATCCCAAATTAAATGGTTATTTGCTAATTTAAAAGAAAAAAGAAGCCTAAATTTTATTGTTAATCATATGAAAGGTGATTTAATTTTTTTATACTATATGATCATCAGTTTAAAGTTAGAAAACAGAATTAATCCTTATTAACATTAACTAAATTTTAAAATTATATAGAAGCAGTTAATGAGCTATTTAAGAAATTACAATTATCCAAAGATTCGATATGATCAAATAAATTCACAAAAAGAAAACAATTCACAGCAATGATTTTTTATTCATGAATAAATATCAGGTTGGAGTTCTCCAAATTCCATAACGAGTTTGAATATTCTTCGTATGAACTGTTCTCCATACGCTGGTGCTAGTTTTTTTAAAGTGCAGACAACATGTTGTCCCACAACATGGGAAACAGATTCTGAAGCTTCACTTTTTTTTTTAATTCCGCCGACACCATTTTCAATACCTCTTCCCCCACATTAGTCTGGCGGCGTCTTTTGGGAGGAGGACCTTGATTAGAAGTTCCTAGCATTGCAGACCTTTTCACTTGTGTGCTTAAGGAAGCCTCTAGAATGCATTCCACATCCACACTCTCCGGCCGGAAGCTTTCCTCTTCCACAGAAATCTATAAAGAATAATATTTTCAATATGCATTGAAGTAGTAATCAAAGAATACATTTAAGTAGGCATAAAAATGCCCGTACTAAGAATAAAAGTACTACCCAAATCCTTCAAGAGATTAGATGCCAGACCCTTCTCTAATAATAATTGATTGAATGAATGGTATATAGTGAATTAATGATATGATCACCAATGATGTATTTAATAAAATTCAATTACATTAGGTGTTATTTAGTTATACATTTTATTTCAATTCATCTCTTGACCAGCTTTTTTATCATTCAGTTTTAAAACTTAAAAGTAAATGATTAAGCCTAATTATAACTAAATATACATATAAGTTATTCATAGCTAATAACACTAATATAAATATAACTAATAACATATAAGTTATAACCAACTAAATAAAAGCATGATATAAGAATTAAAAACATTTTTGTAAAATATACCATTGGTTCAAAACATCCAATTTCATTTGTGAAGGACTCATCCAAATTGGATTCAGATGAGCCAGCTTCGATGGTGTCTCACAGGAACAGGATTCTTTGATAATGCACCCATTTTGGTGCAATATCTAGGGCCATTGAGCCTGAAGGCAACTTTGTCTTTTTTTTTCCCCCTCTGAAAATATGTTCGCAACATGCAGAATTTCTTGCGAATTATTTCTGGAATAAAAAAGAATTTAGTATTAAATACATATACTTCATTATATAAATATGTGAGTGCATGCATTATAATAATGTCACTTAATGTAGAAAACATCAATAATGCAAAAGGAGAAAAAAAATCACAATACAAAATTTAATTTTGTATAATTTGACTTGTAAATGAATGTAGAATAAATTGTCAAAAATTTTAATTTTAGTTTCATTAATATATTGGCTGTACTGGTAAGGAAATACTGCTGCATGTTAATACACAATTAAATAAGTGAAAAACAATCACAAATAGAAATTAATAATGAATAAGAAAGTCATAAGTTAAGAGCTAACTCGCCACATTAGCCATCTTGTCTAATATAATGAATAACACAATTATATAACCTATACATGGATCAATATAGTTAATAAATTGCATCCCGGGGGTACTTCCTTTGATCTGGATGGTCGCCAAGGGTTATCGCCAAATAGTAAACAAAGGGAGCGATAGCTCGCAAACGTCGGTTACCCATCCGTTTCTGTGTCAGAGTGATATGAATCGCCGATGTGTTGGGTGTTAAGCGGTTCTTTGACATCCGCTTTGGCAAATAGATCCTCTTTTTTTTGGTTCTCGATGTAATGCGGTTATTAGTTCGTAGTTTGTATGCATCCGCTTCAACAAATAGTTCTTAATTATTATTATTATTATATTTTTTTTTGCCCTCGCTATAATGCAGTTTTGTGCTTCCGCTTTGGTATTAAGTTCCATAGAATATAATTATTAAATATATATATATAAATGAAAATAAATAATAAAAGTTTAGTTATAAGCTAATTAGTAAATTAATTAATTACAAGTCAATGAATTTTTTTAAATAAAGTATTCCCTATAGTTATAATTATATTGTTCAAATATGTAGTTTTTTTAATATCGATAAGTTTTTCATTATATTTTAAACACTTAGGGTCATTAGTTTAGTTCACGTTATAATCCTAAAATTCAAATATCAAGGTTCTTGAAATGCAAGGAGATTTCTCATTGAACAATTAATATTTTCTCTTCCTTTTCATTTCAAGTATCTCTATATGCTTAAATTATTCCCATTCCTGTTATATCTGTGTAATCTTTAAGCTTCCTTTATTCATTATAATGATATTTTTGTGTGTTTATTTTTAGAAATTAGAAAGTAAGTTGAAATACTTAAGATAAATGGGGGCAAAGTGTCTAAAATGCTCATAGAATCAGCAAAAACAAGTTGCATTTTTTTTTGTCGATCTTTTCATTGTGTATTTTTATGATGATAAAAAATATATATAAACAATATCATTAATATTTAATACATATTGCTAAATTTTTATACCAATAAAAAGAAGTATTAAATTGTACCTTTTTACAGGATTATCTGGAAATATTAGTTTGATTAAATTTGTTGAGACATTTATCTTTTTAAAAAATTAATATTTGGAAAATATTATGAAATATTTTTATTGTTATGCAATTATTATTAGCAAACACAAACCTTTTTTTTTAAACGGTGGATTTGAATAATTTCCCATGGTCGTATAAGTATAGTGAATCTCCAAAAACGAACTTTATATTTCTTAAATAGTAAGGATAGTTTTAAGCTTTTTTAAAAATTATCTGTTGGACAGTCTTTTAATCTATACTTATAATAAAGTTTAATGTGTGTGTGTTGGCGCTCCACAGGCCAGGCCTTTGGACATACAGCTACCAAATTTGGTACATGTATACCTTGGAAGTCGGGAATGTGCACCTCGGAGCCCTTTTTTCGAATTTTTAATTAGAATTTGAATTCATTAAAATTTAAGTGAAATTTCGTCATTTTCCGCTATAACTTCCGAAAATACTGTTGCACAAACATGATTTTTACATCAATTTAAAGATTAAAAAATTAGTTTTCTAATGGTATCAGTGTTTTAATGCATAACGTAAGCTTCTATTTTTAATGAATTTTTAAAGAAATATTTTAACCATGTTTTTTTAGCACGTGACGGGATAAAAGAAAAGAATGACGAAAGTTGAGATTAAAAAAAAAAAAAAAAAACTATCATTGCAAATCAAATCTAAAGAAATACAACTTTCAGCACGGGACTGGATAAAATAACTTAAATATAATGTGATATTTTCTAAAAAAATAAATGCAAGACAACGGATTCTATGATCGTTTACAATATCTAAATGATTAATTCAATAAATCTTCTTTATTTACGGTAAACCTGATTGAATTTAGACAGGATATGATCTCGACCTAATGGCATATTTCTATAATCGTTTGCAATATCTGTATCATTAATTCAATAATTTTTTTTCGCTTTCTTTAAAAAAACATTTTTAATATTTTGGAAGCATAAACGATAATTAAAACTGACTGATTTATAAAATTGAAGAATATTATTAGAAAAACGTTCTTTTAGAACTTTCCGTCCATCATCTTAAAGAAAATATTAATTTCAGGCCAATCAATGCCCGGAATTACTTCAAGGCTAATGTATATGCGATTTCCTTGAAAATTTTAGAACGCATTACTCATGGCGAACCAGCTGGTCGCCAAAGGCGGCTAGTCAATAAATAAAAACGTTTTCTTAAAAAAAGAAATTAATAGATCAAGATCGTTTCAAAGCAGAGCAGTTTCTTTGTAAGTAATTTTGTGTAAGACTGAAACGCAAAATTTTATTAGAATGTACAAAAACCAATCTATAATTTTTAAGTTTTTAACGCCCCCCCCCCCCAAAAAAAAATATCGTCCCATGGAATTTCTACAATTTTTTAAGTTTTTTTAAATTCAGAGAGATTTCTCATTGAACAAAATGTTCGAAATAAAATCTGAAATTAACAAATAAGCAGCAATAGTATACTCTTCTAAAAAGGTTCAAGAAATTAATTATTATAATGCCATAATAAGGTGAGGAATGTCACGAAAAAAGGTAAGTAATAAAAGCTAATTATTTTACTTATTTCGCAATGTTTTAGATCAGTGCTCCGCAACCTTTTCTCACCTACGACGCACCTTATTTCTTTCAAGAATTCCGCGGCACATCAGAAGATAAAGTATATAGGTATTCATTGATACACAAACTTTACAATAAATGTTTGTTGTATTAATTATATATTTATTTCATATTTACATAATATAACATATTTACATATTTATTTACCGTAACATATTTATTTCTACGCAATCATAATAATTATTAATGTGATACCTGCGCTTGTTTCAATGGACTCAAAAGTTTTATATTTGGCCAAATATTTAACACCGCGACCCGAAGTTCTTGATCAAGATCTTTTAAGTATGACCACTTATCATTTTTAATTAATACAAGAATTGAAAACTTTGCTCACATAAATATGTCGTCGAAAATGGAAGTAATGTTAAGATTGCTTTATAGGAAATGTGAGGATATTCTTTTTTAACGTAAATTCAGAAAACATCTAATGGAACTTCGGAGAAGTATAATTTTAAAGCCATGTCATTATTTAAATCTGTTCTCACCAGGGTACCATTGAATAATTATTTAGTTATAATAATTATTCTTTAGTATATTTAGAAAAATAGACATTATTAGGAAAAAAAATTGTCATTGTGTATTAAATACATGATGAAAAATTGCAAAATGTCAAATACAATGTATTTGATCGCGGCACACCTGCATCTGGCTCATGGCACACCGGTTGCGAAGCTCTGTTTTAGATCATTAATTTTCGTTAATGGTCAACATATTTATAAAAATTTAACATAACGCAAATATTTCTCCTAATTTCATAGGAGATTTATAGGTGTAGCAATAATAGTTTTTTAAATTCTTTTTAATTTTCCTTCTGCTCTAAATCTCCATATTTAGAAGTTTAGAATTTTTTATTTGCCGCCTTATAAAACTAAGGGCTAAAGCGTACCAGGAAGGTTATCATCATAAAACTTGCAAAATTGCCAGAAATTGAAGATAGAAAAATGCAATGTCCAAAATGAATTTATCAGATCAAATATGTTTGATAGAAAATAATAATAAAATAATAGAAGCAATAGAAATAATAACAGAAATTTAATAGAAAATAATGAAAATTGTTTATCACTTTTCATTTCTGATGTTTAGTAAAGGGCTTTTTTTCCAAAAGTTCCGCAAATTTATAAACAGCTTTGCAGTTACAAGTAAAATGAAAATAATAATGAAAAAGAATGATAGTAAATACATTTTCTTAAATAGCAATATTTGAAGCTAGTGAAAGACTTAAGTGCTGCACTGCCTTCAATTTTCACGACACTTATCAAGTAAAGAACCTTAAATAATGATTTGCTTTAAAGTTTTGAATTTTATTTGAAAATGTGGAATTGCCAATTTTTTTTGGAAAAGCTTTTTTTAAAAAATGGCATTAACACATTGAACGTGATTCAATAATTCAATAAGAAATGATATTATTTTGAATTTTATTAAACCATTATTACAAATTTATTTTAAGATTAAACTTCTAAAAATTATTTAAACCAAATGTATATATCTATATTCACTGAAATGAAATTAGAATTCAAACAATCTTTTTAAACCTTAACAAGAAGTAAAAATATATTTTTTTAATCCAATAATATGTTCTGATGATAAATAAAGCAAAAATAAATTATGTTATTATTTTTTAATGAAACTTCTAATTAAAATTTTTGAAAATAAAATCATCCAACCCTAAAGAATAAATGTTTTGGATACCTTTTATTCTTATAAATTCGTTTTTGAAATTGTAAGTACCAGAAGTAGTAAATTTCTTTATTCAAACAAAAATTAAACTTAATTGAGATTCGTCCAACAAATAATTTTCAAATGGGTGGGAACATTAAAAAAAACTCATTATGAAAGAAATTATGATCATTGGAGCCTCAGTTTAAAATCTCATATTTTTTCTACTATTTCCCCACTAAATAATGAATTGATTGATTACACCTCAGAGCCGCTACAGTTCTCGTCCTGTCACACGGCACTTCAATCTAAACCAGGCTGATCTGCATCCAAAGAAAGCCGACCCGGCGCCTGAAATTATACCATTCTTTATCCTTCGGGAAGGAAAAACGGTGAACAATTGAAAAAAGGATGGGGGGCTGATATTTATGACCCTATTTCCTGCTTTAAATGGTTTGAAAAAGGGCATGTGATTCATGCATACAAGAAAAAAAGTTAGGGGTGTCCTCCTTCCTTAACTTGAAATTCAGATCAACATTGTTGGGACTTCTGTTTCATTTCAGAGAGAGTTTGAACTTAAGAAAGGAGGGTTTTTCCCCCATCTGTGCTGAACCAATTACCACAGTGAGGAGAATGTATTTCTGGTTATCTTATCTTACTGCTGACCACTTCCTTCCCCCAACTCTCCAATTTACAACTTCTCACATATTGACAATACAATACAGCAATGTTTAGCGCCGTAGAGAGGTTTTTCTAAAAATTAAGTCCACGTCCAAAAGGGTGGAAACTTGAAATTTCAACCTCAGCGGTTGTATTCGACTTTGCCGCAAACGGGTTATTCCTACGCAAGTTTCTGAAGTGGAAATCGACGAAAATATCTTTTTTTCACAATTTTTCAGATGAAACTAATTTGCACTAAATAACAAATTCCTTATCTTGAAAACGATTAAAGTGGGCAAGTTATGTCGCTTTCGTGAAGGAAGAAAATCTTTCTTAAATTAATATTACTGGGCCAAAGTTTTATAAGTGCATATTTTTAAAAGCAATACAAAATATTTTAGTCTGTCTTACTAAAAAAAATTATCATTCACCATCGGTACAATATGAAAAAGGTATCAAGGTAATAATTGCAACAACAAATAGATTTTTTTCTCTTATATTAAAACACACACACTCTAAACTTTGTAGCAAAGCTCATATATAAAAAGAACAATGGGCTAGGAATTTAATTGCGTAAAGTAGAAATTTGCATCTATTTTCAAAATATCTATTTATTTATAATCTATTTATTATCTCTAATCTGTTTAGAAATATGTATCATCCAAGTCGAGAGAGTGTGGCTATATTTATATTTTGACATAAGGTCGGCAAGAGACAATTTTTTTTTTTCCAAATACTAAATAAAATCTTGAAACAAATTACTGCTTCTTTAATTAAGAAATGGTATTTGTTTCAGATTTAAAACTCTTTTAAAATCTCAATTCGTTTAAGAATTGTATTTGAGAAGAAATTTTCCAAGAAACAAAACTTAAAAGAAATGTTTTTTTATTCTCTGTTGCGATATAATATTTTATGAAAAATAAGTCATAAATGTTCAATGAAAATATTTTAGTAATGGATGTAGAAATCTTTTCTTATATGTTTTTTTTTATTGAACAGCATTAATATTAATTCCATTTTTTTTCTTATTTTTCTTACAAACGTTAACAAGGATTAGACAAAAATTTCCTTTAAGAATTCCTGATTTAAATATTGTAAATAGACGAATTTTCAATGAACAGTGCTATGTATAAGACAATTGAGTCTAGAGCTCCCAAACTGATCTTATAGTTACTACTTACGAAGTAAATGTTCAATAAGAGAAACGTTTCTCAAAATTCAAATTTTTATTCAAATGAAATTTATTAAAATTTTTGTCCATTGGAAATATTTTAAATTCTTTTTTTATTATAATAATCGAATAATAATGATATTAATCGAACGGCAAAAGATGTCAAAAGTTTAATGGTTTTAAGGTGGGAAGATGGATTTAAATTTGATTCTATTAATTTTCATCAAAAATGCTTGTGCTGATTCTTCCAATAATTTTCTTAATTCAAAGAATAAAGATTAGAAGAACGTAAAATACCTAAACTAAAAAAAAAAAATTCCTTTTATGTAGATATGATTTGTTTGATTTATATATTTTTAAAAAATCTGAAGCATATTTGTATGCAATAATAACATATGGAACACAACCCTGTACAAATCCAAAATTAAAATTACAAAAATATTTTGAAATTTTATTTGAATCTAGCATTTTGTTTCAATTATTCAGTCAGTGTTCATTTTATTATTATCATAAAGCTCTTGATCTCGAGTTTTTCATGTTTTTTCAGAATTAGTTACTGAAATATAAGACTTTTTTAAAAATGCTCCTGAATAGCATCTAAAATAGAGATTAGTATCAAATTTTGAATGAAATCTGTTAAACGGTTGACTATTTAATATGTATTTATGCTTGTAAATTTTGCAATCTATCGGCTTTTATTACGGAATATTTTCATATGGTGGCATTCATTTCTTCCGTTTCAATTCGCCTGAGATTTCCAGATTTAGAACAATTTCCCCAATTTTTTCGGATGTATATAATATGTTTATAACGAGAACACTTTATTTTATATTTTTCAATCATTGCATAGTATGCTCCCAAATGTATTTGAAAAATGTTACAAAAATGGAAAAAAATTGTAAGATATTTACTCAATCAAAATAAATTGTCTCAAACAATTATAGTTCATTATTTTACATGCAATAACTTAGAATATTAATATCCAAAATTTCGTTTTCGAAATACATATTATAAGCGATTTGACATTCATTGGAACAAAAACTGGAAAAT
>JAPMOQ010051126.1:0-14965 GCA_026543055.1 Argiope trifasciata
ATCTAATGAAAACCAATGTGAAAAACCTGGAAAGTCTTCTTTTTAACAAGTTTCGAAAGGAGACCTTCTCTACATCTTAGAAGAAAGTTGTACACTGGCAGAAAATAGAAGCGACCAGCTTTCATTTTGCGATATTTACAAAAAATTTACAATAAAAGTTAAGCCTTTTTAATATTTTATAATTTAATCATTTTTTAAAAATATTTCTAGTGCTTCAGTTAAATTGGAAACAAAAACCGAGAAATTCAGTTTTTAACATTATTCTGAAATTAATTTTGTTCTGAATTAATTATTAGTTGATACAAATAAGACGTTCCAAAAGATAATATTAAATTAATTTTTAACCGTATATGTTAATTTTAATGAAGCAAACAATGTTTATTTTCACCATACGTTTTATTAACAGTAAGTATTCTTTGTTCTCAACGCTCAATTCTACTTCAGTCTGCCTCCGAGTTTGTCGCTCCCTCCGGGACTCACCTTTTTTACGCGAGTAATCCAGAGGTGAATGTCCCAATCTCGGGTGTTCCAGGGACCTTTACTGAGTTTCAATTCACTCTCCTCTACGCTTTCTGCCGTCTGTTTGGTTCTTCCATTCCTCGACGACAAGCGAGGGAGCTCTCCATGAGAAGCTGTCGCTACTCTGCTTCCCGTGGACAGCCATAAACCCCACGTGTTGACCTTGCGTGGCAACCCATTTGACGTGTGGTGCATTGAAGCCTCCAATGTGTCAATTCGATCCGTAGCTAGCCAGCAGAGTGGTTAGTCTGAAAGGGATCAAGCGAAGGGGTCAACTTTTGGGGCTCCACGTAAAGGGTGGTAGACGTTCTTGGAAGTGGCCCCTGGTGTATATGTTCCTGCCAAGTTCAGGATGGATACTGAGGCTCCATGGTGGGTGGTGCCACTGGATCCCGAATGTCTATTCTATTTTGTATGGACTCATTTTTTAAACCTACTATTTTCCAATAACTGTTGATGCTCATTTCATTATTACTCACACGCCAAAGACCTTGTAAGGTTTCTTCTTTTCTGATTCAAAAACTAATTGTATCTATTATTGGTGAAGTCAAAAATGTTTAAAAACTTCGTTCTGGTGATCTTCTCATTGAAGTTGCTAATTAAATCCAAATTTCGATCATGAAGCTTAAAAAGCTTGGAAACCTCTCCGCATAAATCTTTAAACTACTCTCCTGGAATAATAAATCTGAGAAACACTTTTAGAAAATACAGAGTACGCGCTTCTGCAGGAGCTAAGTTGTTTTAAGTTATTGCAGCGGGCCGCATACACATCAGAGGAGACGTTGTCATGGTACTTATGCAGCATATAGTTCTTACTTTTTCGACTACTGACCTCCCAAAAGCAATAAGGGGCTAGTTATTTACTTTATACTATGACTCCATACATTCCAAATCCTATGAGCTGTTTTGAATGTCAGAGATTTGGTCATTCTCAACCAAGTAGTCGAGAAGTTATTAGATGTGCTAAATGTGCAGAAATTGGACAGATTCAAAAAATTGCACAGCAAAATCCTTAAAATGCTCCAACTGTTTAGTCGCACATCCTTGCTTTTTCTCGGAACTTGTGCCATACCATTTTTATACTAGGACTTTCCAGGAAATTAAGAAACGCTTTGAATAACATCTTGTCTCAGTTGACAGAGAAAAATGTGCTCCTTAGAGCTGTGAATTTAAAATGTTCGAATTGCAGAAGGCTCCATCCCAGTTTCATAATTCATCTTATGTCCAGATGGAGTAATATACTGACTGCTTCAAAATTTGTACGAAAATTCCCTCTTAAACGTTCTTTAGATGTTAAAAAGAATCTGAAACGAGCGTGTCTATCCAAGACAATGGCAAAATGCTATAGCTATTCAAATTATAGAACCTGGGAAAGATAGCGCTGACCCACTAAATTACTGACCTATAGCACTTACAAGCTCTTAGCAACTCCAGATTAATTTATGAACTGGAAATAGACAATTTTATGCCATCGTATCAGAGCGGATTCCGTAGAGATGGCTCTAGAATAGACAATATTGTTTATTTGGGAACTCAAATTCGTAATGTACTTGCCAAAAAAAACATTGCTTGTTTTCTTTGACATTGATAAAGCGTATGACCGCATTTGACGCTATGGTATCCTACATAATTTATCATATACTGGACTTCACGGAAATTTATTATTTGAAGCGTTTTGAGTGTAAAGCCTTTCATCTTTTCACATTTCAAAAGTAATTTCAAGTTTGTCTCAATCAGTTCAAGGCAGTCTCTACGTAGATGACTTGCAGGTATCTTGTCAGTGGGAGGGCATGAATGAAACGGCCACACCAACTTCCCAAACTACAGCTGTATTGTACATTTTTGCAGAAAAAGGAATTTGCATCCTGGACCAAAACTTTATATTTACAGTCAACCTATTCCAGTCGTTCAAGAAATTCGTTTTCTAGGAGTAATTTTTTATAGCAAAATTGACTTTTTAATCGCACATTCTATATTTACGTTAAACGTGCGAAAGACTATTGTATAATATGAAGGTATTATCAAACACTACTTAGGACGCGGGTCGCACTTCTCTGCTTAGGATATATCAGGCTATAATACTCTCTTGCTTTGATTACGGCCGTATTGTTTATAGTTCTGCACGCAAATCTATATTACGTAAACTTGATCCAGTTCACCATTCAGCTTTAAGGATATGCTCTGAAGCTTTCCGGACATTGAGTGTTTGTGCTGAATATTACCAAATGCCACTGTTTTTAAGATGTCAGAAATGGTCATTTGTTTATTATTTTAAAGTAATGTCAAACTCATATCATCCCTTGAAACAACTGCATTCCAATCGCCCAATTATCAGGTTTTATAATGCTCGGCCATTATGTATCCATCCATCATTAGACCGCACAAAACTTTTGATTAAAGAAATGAAGCTCGAGGAATCACAAGTCCTGTCAATAGCACGTCCAAGCATTTGCTGACGACCTAGCGCTTGATATTGGCGACCGAATTTCTAATATTTTATCAACAAATGTAAATAATAACTTGGCCACCATTTATCAAAAATTGTCGTCTTTAAAATTAAAACTTTCAAATGACAAGTTCTATGCCATAATTTTCAGGAACCACAACTTTCGTACATATTCTAAAAAGGACAGCATTACCCTGAGTAAAAGGCCAACTTATAAAGTAAACGGAACTACCATTAAAACCGCGGATAATCTTAAGATAATGGGAATTTTTATTGATAATAAACTAACCTGGACAGTCCACATATTAATCTTTACAGAAATTATAGTTGCCCTAGAATTAACAACCAATTTTAATAGAATTATCAGGCCAAAATGGAGCCCGGGCAATTAAGCTATCAATTATTGATATCACTGCAATATAAAGAATTAAATTAAGGTATCAAGGCAAAGAAGTCAACCGAGAATTTAACTGAGAAAACTGGTTATTAAACATTCTGAAGATGGAAAGTATGCGCTAGAAATATCAGACAGTCCCAAAAGTCATTCAATGGTTAATAACATCATTAAATGCTTCAAAACCAATAATCAAGTGAAACGTAAGCTAAAGACAATCCTCAATAAGATTTTAAGAGAAGCAGATGATCGATATTTAATCAGAAAAGAAAACGATTCCTTATAGCACTTAACTTATCTATTATTGCCGAAAAAGAATTTAGAGGAAAAAATTTAGCTCATCAACAACAAAATATGTTCTATAAAGCAGATCTCGATGGGAAAAAATCCAGACAAAAGCCTTTCATAAGTAAGAGAAATCATACTAAGACTTGAATTTGAAAAATAAGAAAAATTCGCAAGAAACATAAAAACAAGGATTTTTCTACGTGGAAAAATGTCTTATTTACATATGAGAGGAACTTGACATTTTTGGATCTGATGGCAAGCCCTACGTCTGGAGAAAATCGAAAGAGGAATTTCACACACACAAAAAATGAAAGCAATTAGGAAGCATATAAGTGAATCAGTTATGATCAGGGGCTCTTTTTCACCTATTGACTCAGGAACCATGCGATTTATTGAAGAGAGAGTGGATCAGAATCAATACTTCGATGCTTTTTTTTAAATTTAAAATAATGTGTAAAGAAACTTTCTCTTCGCAACAGCTGGCAATTTTATCAGGACAATGACCTGGACACATAAAGATAATCGAGTGCCTTCCTAGCTTCTATATAAAATTGTCCAAACCTTATGGACACTCCACCCAAAAGATCTGGCATAAATTCCATCGGAGTGAGCTCTCGAGGAAAGAAAGTACAACTGCTGAAAGCGAGTGGAAGGGCAATTGGTTTTTTGCGGGATAATGAGATTTAGGAACGACTTTTTTATTCAGGTAGTACCTGAAAGAACTGCATATGTTTTGCTGAAAAATATAAAAAGGTGTATACTTCTGGGTAGCATTTTCATTTTAGACTGTTGGTCATTGTATAATTGTTTAGAAAATGAAGGTTCTCGGCATTTAAAGGCGAACTACAGTCTGACGTATAAAGAACCGGAAACCTGAGCTCACACTAATTCTATCGAGAGAACATAAGGCGTCGTTATATCTCTACAGGGAACAAATCCTGTAGTCGGAGAATTCGACGGCTACATGGGAGAAATGTATGTTTGGCCCTTTGCGAGCTCTACCAAAGGGAACTGAGGAGGGTTTTGTGTTAAGAGCATTCAGAAAAAAAGTGACCGGTACAATTGTTACGCTATAAAAAGCTTAAAATATATTTTAAAAAAAATCGATTAAGTGGAAACAAAAGTGCAAGACCTGTGACATCACTAAAGGGAACAAATCATGTAGTCGGAGAATTCGACGACTTCATGGTAGAAATATAAGTATTGCCCTTCGCGAGCTCTACCAAGGTGCACTGAGGATGGTTTTGTGTTAAGAGCATTCAGAAAAAAGTGACCGGTACAATTGTTATGTTATAAAAAACATAAAAATATCGATTATGTGGAAACAAAAGTGTTAAGACCTGTGGCATCTCTAAAGGGAACAAATCAAGTAGCCGAATTCTCCGATGGCTTCATGGCAGAAATATATGTATGGCCCTTCGCGAGCTCTACCAAGAGGTAGTGAGGATAGCTTAGTGTTAAGAGCATTAACGGAAAAAAATTACTGTCACAATTTTTGTGTTATAAAAAACTTAAAAATATAAAAAATATCGAGTACGTGGAAACAAAAGTGTAAGACCTGATTCATCTCTACAGGGAACAATCCATGTAGTCGGAGAATCCGACGGCTACATGACAGAAATATATGTATGGCCATTCGCAAGCTCTACCAAAGGACACTGAGGATAGCTTTGTGTTAAGAGCATTCACGGAAAAAAAGTTACTGTCACAATTGTTATGTTATAAGAATCATAAAAATATATAAAAAATATCGTTTATGGGAAAATAAAAAGTGCAAGACCTGTCCACTAGCAGGTAGAGAACAAATTAATACTGAAAACGCAAATTTACAAATATTTTAAAATATAAAAATAAAAACCTAATTTATCTTATAAATTGTATTGAATTACATAGGTCAAACAAGCACCGAGCTTAATCTAAGAATTATTACCATAGATCTGATATCAAAAACTTTATTAAAAATAAGAATTCTGAATTGGAACTAGAACACTTTCAATGCCATAATTGTAATAATATTAGCATCTACATTCCAGAAGACAATATTAATGACTTAATCAAAAGACTAGACTCGGAAAGTATTTATATTTGTCACTTATAAATTTTATTTCCTTACAGACTGAATAGTAAATTAAATGATGAAGGTTAAGTGGATATTAGCAATACTCGTATTTGTAGCAAATTAATATTTTTAAAGATTTTCTAAACAAAGAAAACTTTAGTAAAAGATTTAAAAACGGTAAAGGGGATAATTTTCAAATTATATTTGAGGAAATGCTGAATTTTTGTAATCTAGATCAAAATAGTGAAAACGTTCACAAAATTAGGAAATGTATTTTTGGTCTCAGAAAAAATAAAATAAAATGGTTAATTATTAATAAATTCGATGACTTAAAGTTCAAAAATCTTTACATTAAATGTGCAATTCTTGATCTTATTAAATTTAAGCTTAATATTGGAAAAAACGATTAAATAAATTAATTGGTTAAATGGTTAAATGCACTGTAAAATACAAAACCATACAAAAAACCGAAATATATTGCAGATTATAACTTAATGAACGGTGATGGCCCTGGTGATCAATATTTATCATATTACTCAATATTCAAGAACACAATTAAAGGGCGAAAAAAGAAGTGTTGTGACCCGTCAGCTGTGACTTATTTAACTCATTCAAAATCTATAATTTTTATAAAGACAAAAAAAATGAAATATGAAGATTTTCTACTTGCTTTTATAAAAAGGAGGACTAAAGAAAAATCAATAGATGCTGTTTCGGGTATGGAAAAAACTATTTCAAATAAAACAATTTATTTACAGATGGACTCACCACAGACTCTCTGGTAATATGAAACAGCATATATTGCATCAGTGCCGAAGTGTAAAGGTAAGAAGTTCAGAGCCAGACAATAAAAAGTAAGTTCATCCAATTGAAAAAGGAGAAAAACAAGATACTGTTGCGAATTACGCTGAACTCCATTCCACAAGTGCTATACAGAATATCACACTGATTCAAGTATATGAAATGAACAATGAATATGTAAAATCTAAAACAACTTACATATCAAATACATGTATAAATCGTGTTGTAATATTTTAGAATATTTTATGTAAATTTAATACCAAATGCCCATTTAAAATGTGCATATATGCATCTTATTGCTTGCGAAGAAGCATGGTTCTAGAGTTCAAAAATATGCAGGCCCTGGAAGCACGCTCATTGCATTGTTGAAGTCTCCATTTTGTTAAGAACAGTACAGACGTTCCCGAAGATCAACTGTTTACACCATTTATTCTACCCGAACGTATCAATGGCACAAAGTACCTAGTTGATTTAAAGCACATCAGAACCTACGGTTAACGGCGTGATGGTGCACAAGTATATTCTTTCAATTACAACGCGTAATTACTTCGTTGCTACATATCTTGGGAAATGAATTGCACACGGCAGAACTGTTGCTTTGTCTTCACGTTCTTCTGACTTCTATCTCCTAGGTTTCTTCTTCTAGGGTCACATTAAATGGTTGATCATCAGAAGCCTGTGAAAAGAGTGGAAAATTATGTGGCACGAATCTTCGTTGCTGTTGGATATAGCTTAACACATAGGGCAGATTTGAAAGCAACTGACATTTCTTTAAGCCTCGGTGTACTTAATGAATCAGTACTTAAAAGAATCATCAGTTGGAGGTTTTAAACTAATAATCTGTATTTAATCGAATTTTACAGAAGAATTAACAGAATTGGATTTAACCTGCCAACTACAACATTCGAAGTCAATCGAAATTTCCAAGTGACGTAAATGTCAGAAGTCAAAATATTTTAAGCAAGCGCAAACTATTCAAAAATTATAAAATTAAATGGTTGCGTGACGCAGACTAACAATTGCTTGCGTTAAGAATGATTTTCTACACACTGATTATGGAGAATAATTTATACCTTGTGTTACTTAATGGAAACTCAAACTCTATTTCATAACAAGCTGGACTCTGTATTTAATCTACGATATTTAATCAACATATATACATACGATTTCTTTCATCTAGAATTCGGTATCCTCCAATTTTTTTAGATGTAATCTCGAAACAGAAGATAAGATTTCAATAACAACATATTTTTAACTTAGTACATTGATTGTAAGAAAACTTGCTTGGTATTCAAAGGATGGCCAAAAAAGAATATAATAAAGGAATCTGTATAATGGCTAAATTGTACAAAGAATTTTGAAAGAAGAATTAATATATCTGGATGCAAAAAAATATATCAATCCTCAAAGCTTCAGATTGTATTTAATCAAATTTAAAATTAATACGATTCTACTTAAAATATAACAAGCAGGGAGTTATTAAATGATCTGATAGCACATACTTTTTTCATGAATAATCTGAACAGTTATTTTTACAATTCCAGATAAAAATTGTTTTGCCATGCCAAGAAAATTTATATTCAAGATTTCGCCCAAGAATTTATAACCGCTATTTTTTTAAAAAAAACTTTGGTTCCATACATCAATTTCCCCCAGAATTTTGTTTTATTCATTCGTTCTAAATAAAAGATTTTTGTAGCGCCTGAACCGAATTGTACTGATTTTCTAGCTATTAAATATTTATTGTATTTAAATAAAAAAATTATTGTAAAAATGGTGTGAACTTATTTCGCTTTAACTCTTCCATCTTATTGGCATAAATATTTTGATGCTTCATAGAATAGATGAAAGTGCCGAAGAATATAATTAATTTACAATTCTTTGAACTTCTATTTTATTATATGTATTAAATTGGTGGTTTCAACAACTGTCCTTTGATCAGTTCCTCCGATATTATAGCGGCTGCCTACCTCAATTTTAAACCTTAACGTACATACTTTCAGTAGATAAGAATTATGTTACTAAAGAGCAGCACATATAAGACAATACTGAAAGCTGACGATAGATGTTTTGTTTTGGTCTTATTTCATTCACAGAACTCAACAAAAAAATTACATAAAAAAAATGAAGTAAAAATAAGATTCAGCACTTCTAGGTGATCAAAAAATATTGGAGGAGAAAGAGAGGGGGGAAGGGTCTCACTTCGAAGTTTGGTAAACGATTGTAGAGCCATCTCTGTAGATGCCTTTGCACAGGAACTAAACGAAAGTCGTAAATTTTCGGAACGAAACCGAAACTCGCTGCCATTTTGTGCGTGTAGCTGAAATCTTGAAGATTCTCTTTTGATTCATTATCTTATATTTGAAATTACAATTTTGCTTGGATTTCTTTTGTTTTGTGCATTTTCAATTCATTATTTGTCTAGATTTTTCCTCCTTGTGTATTGTTGTTTCTTGTATATTTTAAAATGGATGCGAAAGATGGATTTTGCGTGAATCCCAATAAAATATGGAAAAAATTCTCTGTCAGCAAATTTAGATGTTTTTAGAATTTAGAAGTCAGAATGAAACACCTGGATTGACATTATTCAAGTTTCCTTCGGATGAGAGCAACTATGTTTAATAATTAATTTAAAACAAATTTGAACGAATTCGAGTTAACTTATTTATAGAACATGAGAAATTTCAATGTCTGTTATTGAATTACTGTCATATTTCGAAGGAAGGTAGGTAGTTTGGGGTTTAATGGCGCAAGATCCAGGTATGGCTATACTGCGCCAAACAAATGGTATTATTAATTGCCATTTTCAATTCAAACAATTCAAAATTATTGGTTCTTGTTATCAAATAAAACATTGCTAATTATGAATACTATCAGTCATATTTCGTAAAATTAATCCTATAAAATAATAATTCTAGTTATATTTCAGTGATTCTTAATTTTTTAAATATGTTTTAATGGACTGATTGCTTTAAATATATGATGGATGAATGTTTCTCACCTTCTATTGTAATTTTGCTAGTGTGATAGAGCTTTGATTTGGAATGTATAATAATTTCCTCTGTGCTTGTATCAATCTTGTAATAGATATTTTCTAGATATAATAAATGGTTTCAGCATTAAAATGGGATGTGGCACCTGAGGTTTGGTTTGGTTTGGTTTGGTTTGGTTTTTTGGCACAAGGGCCATAGATTTGACCATGCTGCGCCAGACTAAGTGATTTCAAGGTAAAAAATTTGAAATTATTTGATACAATTTAAAATTTGAAAAACAAAAATTGATTGATATAATTTGGGAAAAAAAAAAAAAAAACTAAATGTTTGAATAAAAACCAATAGATTTTATAAAGGGTAAGAGATTATCATGGGGCGTTTTCCCAAGTAAAGCAGATAAGTCAATATTATTAGATTTAAAAAAATGTAAACGCTGTGTATCAAAATTTGGGCATTCAGAAAGCACATGTTGGACGGACACAGTGCAATTGCACCGAGAACACGTTGGAGCTTGTTCTCCTAACAGCAGATGACGATGCGTGAACCGAGTATGACCCAGTCTCAATCTGGTGAGAACTGTATCCGTTTTTCTATTCATTTGTGAAGGCCATAGTTCGATAGTAGGTTTAATTCGATGAAGTTTGTTTTCACTTTCAATGTCCCATTCTCTTTGCCGTTTGTTTAAGAGAGATATTTTTAAATGCTTTTTCAAGTCTGTTACAGGTGCTGAAGTATTCTTTGAGGCAGTTGCCAATTTGGCAGCTTTGTCTGCTCTTTCATTGCCCACAATCCCAACATGAGACGGTACCCAGCATAATAAAACAATAAAATTTCTAGATTCCAGTTTATTTAAAATATCCAAAACATTTAAAACAAGGGGGTGATAATACTGAGGATGAAATGATTTAAGAGATTCTAATGCACTAAGGGAGTCTGTGTAAATAATGAATTGCTTTTGTAGTCTATTATAGATTTCTTCTAGTGCGTATAAAATAGCAGTTATCTCTGCCGTGAACACTGAACAGAAAGAATTAATTTTAAATGAAAACACATTATCCGGGAAAATAACTGAAAAAGATACACTATTGGCTGATTTGGATCCATCTGTAAAAATTGGAATAAAATCAGCATAATGCTGCCTGTGCTCGAGAAATATTTGTTGATAGATGATATCTGATGTGTCAGATTTAGTAAAATTTGCAAAAGGGTTTAAATAATGAAAAACAGGAATTTTCCAAGGAGGGATCTTATTTTTTGGTTGAAGGGTTACTTTTAAATGGAGTTGATTTAAATCTGTAAGAATGTTGTGCACTCTCCTATGAAATACAGGAATAAAGGATTGCCTGGCTTCGGCCAATCGAATAAAATAAGGACGCAGTTCAAAATTGTGAAATGGATGGCTTATATCTGATTTAATCTTAAAATAATAATTTAATGAAAGCATTTGCCTTCTAGATTCAAGGGATGGTTCAAAACTGTCGACATATAGGCTTTTAATGGGTGAAGTTCGGAAAGCTCCTGTACATAAACGAAGAGCTGCATGGTGAATTGGGTCCAATTTTTGCAATATACTTTTTCTAGCGGAGCCATAAATTACAGAGCCATAATCAAGCTTAGAGAGTACAGTAGCCTTGTATATCTTAAGCATGGAGATTCTGTCAGCCCCCCATGCTGTTGTCGATAATACTTTTAAAATATTTAGAGACTTTTCGCATTTTTTCCGTAACTGCTGTATATGAGGCAAGAAGGTGAGCTTTTTGTCAAAGATAACACCCAAAAATCGAATTTCATTGCCAAATGGTATGTTTTCTCCATTTAATTTTAGTTCAGGGTCAAAATGAATATTGCGTTTTTGACAGAAATGGACACAAGCGGTTTTCGAAGTAGAAATAGTAAAGCCATTATCATTACACCATTGATTAATACTATTGATTGCAATCTGCAGTTGTCTTTGGATAAAATTCATATTCTTTCCTGTACAGGATATGTACAGGTCATCAACATATAATGATCCTTTCACAAAAGGGGATAATTGTTTTAAAATGTTATTTAGTTTTACGATAAAGAGGGTTACACTTAAAACACTACCTTGGGGAACACCCTCCTCCTGAATAAAAAAATTTGAAAGCTCTGTTCCCACTCTAACCTGAAATTTTCTGAGTTTTAAAAAATTCTTTATAAAAATGGGAAGATTTCCTCTTAATCCGTTGTTATGTAAGTCTTTTAAAATTCCATACCTCCAAGTTCTATCATATGCTTTTTCAATATCAAAAAAGATAGCAACTAGATGTTTTCTCTGTAGAAAGGAGAGACGGATATCAGTTTCAAGGGCCAAAATATTATCGAGAGTGCAACGACCTTTTCTAAATCCACTTTGGGATGGATGTAGCAATTTACTGTCTTCCAGGTAATAAATTAATCTGTTATTTATCATTCTTTCCATTAGTTTACAAAGACAACTTGTCAAAGCTATTGGACGGTAGTTAGATGGATTAGTCGGATCTTTGCCTGGTTTTAAGAGAGGAATAATTACAGCCTGTTGCCAAATAACAGGAAAATGGTGTTCTCGCCAAATGCGGTTGTATAGATGTAACAAATTCTTCTGTGACTCTATTGTTAGATGTTTGATCATGGTATAGGTGATATTATCTGGGCCAGGTGCAGATTCATGCATCTTTGAGAGACTTGTTTGAAATTCCTGAAAACTAAAATCACAGTTATAGGAAAGATTAATCTTAGAATCAAAATGCAATTTTTGCTTTTCTGCTTTCTTTTTGTTCTCTAAAATCTTACGGGGGTAATTTTCACTACTGCATGTATCAGCTAAAGACGAGGCGATGGTATTTGCAATGTCTTTTAGGGTGGATATTGTTTTTCCTTTATCAACTAAAACAGAAACACTATTCAATTGAGGGACACCAGAGAGTTTTTTAATTTTATACCAAAGTTTTTTGCTAGATATAGTTGATGTTATGCCAGAAACAAACTTCTGCCATGACGCTCTGCGACTAATTCTTTGAATTCTTCTGGATTCCGATTTAGATTTTTTAAAAATGATGAAATTTTCAGTTGTGGGACGCCTGCGGAAAATATCCCAAGCCTTTCTTTGTTTCTTATTAGCCTGTTGGCAGTCAGCATTCCACCATGGTTTATTTTGTTTTCTGTAATTACCAGTCGTCTTGGGTATTGATTTATCTGCGGTTTCAATTATGGTTTTGACAATATAATTAAGAGCATCGTCTATAGTGGAAGATCTAATTATTTCAGAATCAAAATTTACTAGTGAAGTAAATAGTTGCCAGTTGGCGGCATTTAGGATATATTTAGGTGGCCTGAAAATACTATTTGCATTATGTCTATTGTCAGTTATAATTAATGGAAAATGATCACTGTTATACAAGTTATTGTCAACTGTTAAATTCAAAAAAGGCAAGAGAGATGGAGAACACATTGCAAGGTCAACTGAATGAAATGTACGTGTGGGTAAATGAAAATGTGTTTTTTCATCAGAATTTAAGAGACATAAATTATGATCTGAAAGAAATTTTTCAATCTGTAGACCACGGGCATTGTTATCAGAACTACCTCATAGGGGACTATGGCCGTTAAGATCGCCAATAATTATAAAAGGACGTGGAAGTTGATAAATCAAATTATTAAGATCTATTTGACTGACATTTTCATTTGGAGGTAAGTAAATATTGCAAACTGTAATTAAGGATTGTGTCTGAATACGTATAGCCACAGCCTGAAAGTTGGTGTTAAGGTTCAGGGGCATGGAAGGGATGTCAGTTGCAGCAAGTATTGCAACACCACCAGAAACTCGTTCTTGAGCGTGATGTTTGCTATAGATTTTATAATGACGGATATTATGTTTGTCTGTTTTGAGGTAAGTCTCTTGCAACGCAATAAAGGCGGGATGATATTTGTTAATAAGATCCTTTAATTCAGTATTCTTGTTTTGAAAACCACGAAAGTTCCATGAAATGAACGAGGCCATAAAGTAGAAAAGAAAGAAAAATAAAACAACAACAACAAAAAGGAAACACCAACACAAACAGAAGGACAAAAACACTAAGGAGAAGTGGGTAGGACTTCTCCGTCACTGGTAAGCATTTCATCATCAGACAAATGCATTTTAAGAAGTGGATCGTTATCAAGTTCTTCACTTGTTTTTTTAACAGAATCTTTCAAAAAATCTTTTTTTGTAGGGACACTATTAGGAAGAGAGTTTAAAATATCTCTTTTCTCAGCAAGTCTTCTTGCACGTTTGGCAGCTTTTGATTCTTTTAATTTTACTAAATCGGTAGATTTGTGTTCATGTTTTTTATCATCTCGAGGTTTTTTAGAATTTCTTTTAACTAAAGAACCCTCTTTTGAAGAAGGTGCATTGGAAAGAGGAACTTTATCTAATGAATTATTGATATTTGATGAAGTCTTTGTAGAAGCTGTAGGAATATTAAATTGAAATTCGCTAATATCAACTGTGGCAGAAGCAATGGCTGGAGGAATTGTTTTTGCAACAGCTTGGTTGGTATTATTCTGGGACAAGGTAGAAGCAGAGGAAGTTTTTTCCCACGATTTTTTTATCTCAAGCAGGGCTAACCAGTCGCTTTTCTTTATTGTAATTGTTTCATTATCTACTGAAGGATGTGTTGTTGCAAATGCTGTAGACATGGAACTTTTTTGACCATTTTTTAAGTTTTGCTCAAAGATAGTTTGAGAGGGATTTAAAGCTGCTGAATAGGATAGACCTGGTTGGGGAGTTCTGTCGTTTACAATTTTTCGGGCTTCTGGAAATGAAATGTTTCGAGTAATTTTAATCGTTTGTATCTCTTTCTCTTGTTTGTAACGTGGGCAGGATTTTGAATAAGCTGGATGTTCTGCGGAGCAGTTGCAGCATTTTGGTGTTGTAGAAGAGCAGGCATTACTTTCATGATCTGGAAGAGAGCAGTAAGCACATAGTTGCTTAGAAGATTTACAGGCTGTTATTGTGTGACCAAATTTTTGACATTTAAAACACCGAAGTGGATTTGGTATATAATGTTTAACTGGACAATTAATGTAAGCAATTTTAACCGATTTCGGCAACAAAGGAGTGTCGAATGTTAATATTAGATGCTTTGTTGGGAAATTTTGACCATTTCTTTTTATTGATATTCTACGAACTGATATGACTTTTTGTGCTTTCAGAGCATCAAGGATATCTTCTTCGGTATCTCTGTTAAATTCGCTTTGTGAAATAACACCTCTTGAATGGTTTAATGTCCGATGTGGACTGACAGTAACTTCGATATTTGCTATTTTCTCAAGTTTTAATATATTTTCAGATTGTTTTGAATTTGCAACTTCAACAAGTAAGTTTCCACTGTTTAGTTTCTTGATCGATTTCGCTTCTCCAATCATTGAAACAATAGTTTTGTGTATTAAAATAGGAGATAAATTGCTCAAAGTGTTTTTTTCAG
>JAPMOQ010051146.1:0-10490 GCA_026543055.1 Argiope trifasciata
ACCCCAAGAAAAATCAAGGAATGCGATTGAGCTAGAGTAACTAGCAATCGGCAAGTGTCATGGGATACTGCGATTTCGATACGTTCTTCATTCCATGTATGGAGAATGTGATTGGCGGTAGCGACGACGAATAAGGATCGATCTTGCAGAATGGTACCAATAGAAAATGAATTTATTTGCTGCTGAAATGATGCTTTCTTTTTACTGGTAATTATTGTTAGTGGGTTGGGTTATTTTCCTTATATATTTGAGTTAATTACTATCCCGAGAAAATTTGGGCGAAGTCGAATTTGCCATTACGATTTATTTTAATCACGGTTTTGGAGAAAATATTCAGTTTTGATTGGTCGTTTGCAAAATTTCGTGGGTTTCGCGGTTCTTTTGGCGGAACGTTTCACATGTTTCCCCTACTGTATATATAGTTTACGTCTACTTTTAGATTAATAATGCATTAAGAATGATAATGCGATGAAAAGAAGTAAAATAATGGTGATGATGTAAGATAGCTAAAGTGATGATTTCTCAGATAGTGATACCTGCTACTGAAAAAAAAAAATCAAATTTAACAAAACAGTGTACTCTATGCTCCCGTAAAAGAGATGCCAGAGGTGAACCAGTAAGAAAAGAGACCAGATACCAGTGTACAGAATGCAAAGTATCACTTTGTGCCAAGTATCACCTTGTTCCAAAAACTATCATACAAAGACTATATTAGACTCTTTCAACATTCCCCTGAGATTCGGGATAGTAAATTAATATTAAAACTAAATGCTTTTACACCCATAACAATAACACAAAAAACCATCTTAAAACCTATATATTTTATTTTGTTTCGTTTTCTTGATTATTAATATTTTTTTTTAAAGAAGGGTGATTATTTTTGCATTTTTTTTTCAGAAAAAGAAATTTGCGGTTAATGTTGCAGTTCCAGAAAAAAATTAAAATTATAAATCATATTACTGACTCCCCAGCCCGCCTTCAAGGCACACAGATAAAAAACTGAATTACCGGATCGTCGCAACAACACTAGAGGGAACTGTAAGTGAACTCGAAAGGCCGTCACCAGTCACAGTTCAAACCTTTCCTAAAGGAAGTACTTCTCTTCATAGATGGGAGGAGCCAGATCCCATCTTTTCATGTACTCCATGGTTCAAGAATCAAACACCATGCCTGATGCTTCTCGTCCTCATTTCAAGGTGCCTTCCCGGGGAGGGGAATTAAAATTATAATACATATAAAAAATAATGAAATACTTAAGTTTCCAGAAAAATATACTATATATATTTCCAGTGAAATTTAAATAATGACATTGGATAGAATGTAAAAGCCTTTTTAGATGAAATATGAGACTTACTAGAATATGCTATGTAATTTTTCTTTCCAATTCTTAAAATAACAGATTATTCTATAAACTGTAAAAATCACTTTATTTGTAAAATATGTAAACCATCTTGAAAAAACATTTAACCATTTCCGTTTTCCAGTTCCGTAAACTAAATATCCGTTTTTTCTTTGTTTTTCATTGCATACGAACAAATAAAAACTCAATCAAGTAAACATTTACAAACCATTTTAAACGTTTAAAAGCTTTAATATAAAGAAGGAATTCTGAAGTGCGTTGCTGTCTCCCTGCATACGTTTCAACTATATACGCTAAACGCGTTACGAACCGAGAAGTGGTTAAGAAGCGTGCATTGTATAGAAATGTGAATGGTATTTCTAAAAAATAATAATTTAATTCAAAATCTATATTTCTTTTTAAATCCAAATATATAGCTTTTAAATAAATCCGATTTGTTCGCCAATTCGACAATGCTTGGAAAATCCATGAAATATTAATTGTTTTGTCCTTAACTTCTAAATGAAGTTAAGCTTCGTAGCAGCACAGGATGCGGGATTTGAGATGTCTATATTAACATACATATAAAGTAAATAAATCATTTTAAGGAATAATATAATTAAGGAACATACTACAATGAAAGGAAACAATTTTTAAAAGCTTACTATCTTATATACAATTTATGGTCATTCTATTTTTAATTACTGTATAACTTTTAAACCTCTAACCACTGAACTTCTATAGAAAAAAAATCTAACTACTAAAATCGGTATAAAGCAATTAATAATCACCTGTAAGAATAATAATCCCCTATAAAATGTACCTTCAAGTAAAAAATATGAATAAATGTTGAAAGGAAATGTTATCAACAATCAATACGTATAAATACAAAAATGTAAGAATTGTAGGCCTCCAGATCATTGACCTTTGCTACAACTTAGTTTAAAGATTTGTAAATAAAATGTACAATTTATAATAATATAAATATCTTATTCATGCTTAAGTTTATTCGAAAGACAATTATCAAATTTAAGCATCAAAAAATACTGTCAGCGTCGCTTGATTTCGAAATCGTAATTAGGATTTATGCTTCCGATAATGATAACCAAAGGATAAATTAACCATTTCACTTATGTTATAGATTTCACTAATCAATTCTGTTATAGATTATAAATACTGTTGAATTCTTCAAATCTAGAGTCGCGAATGTGAAATAACATATCAATTAAATTAGAATTTAAAATAGTTAAATTCATGAAATAGTAGAGAAGTGTAGATGTGTTTTAATATTGATAATCTATATATTCAATTTTTAAAACTCAAAACCACTAGAAAGTTATTATTGTAAAAAAAAATGCATTTCCAATAAGAAACAAATCAAGCCAAAGTATTAAAAAAAATATGAAATGTTCGTACAGTAGATCTTATAGATTTCCATTCAGAAATCCTACGAATTCAATTTCCTGCTTTAAGGAGCAAATTTATATCTTCACTGTATAAAAGAAATGCCTAGAGTGCCTCGAAAAATTGCTATGCATACGTTAAATCTTTTCCTTTTCCATTACAGTACATCTGAAAGAGATATAAATAGTGAAACAAACCAATATAGACAGGAATATAAAGTGAAATATAGAAACTGAGGCTATAAATAAATATAGAATAATCGATACGATTGGTACAGAATGTTATGATACAAAATGATAATAACGTACTATTGAAAGGCATATAATTATCGATAAATCGGTATCATTGGTTAGAATGTAGAATATCGAATGAAAACATGTGTACATAGATTAATTGAATGCCTGCAGGAATCGTATGTTATCATACAATTTTAGATTTTCAAATTGCAGTACCTATTAATTTTATTCTTCAAAAGATACATTCCAGGACTTATTATTAGTAAGGGATCATAGTATAATTTTGATGTATATTTTTAAATCAGTATTGGTAGTTTTATAATTATTAAATTTAAAAATTAAGCTTAGTGTTCATTTTGTTTATTAAAGATTATTAATAAAATGTAGGAATGAAAATTTTCTTATTTAAACTGTTAATTTTGGTTTTACTGACTTTAAAACTATTTTTTATTGGAAGTTAACTTTTCGTGTTATATTAGAATTATCAGAAAAATATAATTTTAATATATCGTGTTATATTAGAATTATAGTTATCAGAATTTTTAAATCATTTACAGATAACGCAATTTTATTTCAATGAAAAAAAAATCGTTTAATGTTCAAAATAATTTTATGAACAAAATTTTATTAATTCAATGTCTTAAAATTAATATTTCTACTAAAACTAAATACATTTTATTCTGCAATCAATGATACTATTGCAAACAACACTCATAAGAAAAAGGGAATCAACATAATTTTAGTATGATATGAAAATCAAGAAGCAAGCAATTTCTCTATTCCAAAACCTTTGAAAATCTATTTCTCATATCAATTTCAGATAATGCATTTTCAGACGAGATTCTCAATTTGCTGAAACCGGTAACTCGATTTACACAAATTCACAGCATTTAATGATTAAAACAAATAGATAAAATTTGGCTTAGATTCGCAATTTAGATTTAAATATTTAATTTCAAAGAAAGCTTTCAAAGAGAATTTTATATAAAAAATATTGCTAAATGAGGAATTTCAATTTTTAATTGGAACAAACACCTTAACTGGAAAAGTTAATGCACTGCCATTATTAAATATTTAAACGTTTAATTATTGAATCTACATTGGAAGCAATTAAATTCATTAAAAACAGACTTATTAACGGAAATCAATTAAGTCAGTTTTACTTTCGCAAATTAAAGCGTAAGAAAATCTGATAATCATTTAATGCTGTTATTCATTCTAAGTTCACAGATCTTCGGCAACCAGAATTTTCTGATTGACTTCCTATCATTTTTTGGAATTTATACTTCATCAATACACCCTTAAATAATACATGAACAAGAAATAGCTTTTTTAAGAATTCGACTTCTACTTAGGTCAACAAAGAAAAATTAATCTTAGTTACTTTTTATTAAATAGTTATCAAAAGTAATTAAGTATCAAAAAATTGATTACTGAAATCCTTGTATTTTATCGATTGAACTACTCAATGTTGATTTCAGTTTTCGTCACACATTGCTAAAACTCTATTTAAAGTAACAAAAATTAATTACACTTAATGAATTAACATTTGAAAAAAATGTATTCTCATCAAGTGTCATCCACTTCAAGTTTAAAGATGTATTTGAACTTGAGTGGATGAATAAAAGTAATTTATTAACAATCGAAAATTTGAACAATATATATGAATATATAAATAATTAAATGTGCATAGGGAAAGAGTGAACTAATAGTAGGAAATTTTTAAAAAAGCCTAAATTTAGCTGATTACAATAAAGTAGCAATGACTTTAATTGATGTAGCAGAAATAAAAAGCAAACACGGATATAACCATTGGAATGGAACTATTGATCATTTTGATTAAAATAATAATACCAATAAATATCAATTTATTTAAAACATAAGGTATTTTTAAAAAAACTATTTAATAAAAATAAAAATTTAAAATTATTTAAAAAATAGTTTTTTAAATTAAATATTGTAAAAGTCAATTTAAATACAAAGTATATTTCTTTTCTGATAATATTCTTAAAATATGATTTTAACCAGTAGAGGCGAATTGGAGTCAAAATGGCTGGACTCTTATTTTTCTTTTTTTGTAAATCTCATCGGAATTTATTATGGGGACATACATTTTGGAAATCATGTGGTAATCAAAAATAGAAATTTTTAAAAAGTTTGAAATATGTTATAAGAAAAACATAAACATATTTTAATGAGCATTTTTTGCGTTTAGATATTACGGAGATACACCGAATGTCATTAACTTTTAGTATTTAAAAAACAAAATTGAGGAATACAATTTATTAAAATACTTTTTTAAGAATATTTATTTATTCTTAAAATTAAAAGCAGTTTTAGAGACATGGAGTCAATGGCACCATAAATAACAACAAAATTTTTGAATTATACGCACGTGTTTAGAGGAAGTTTTTACGAACATACTGCTGACCGAACACATAAAAGGTGCTCAGGAAGTTATTGATTTCAAGAACAAATTACCAGGCGATAATTAGAATCAATGAACAATTCTGAGTCATTTTGACTTCTTTCTCCAGTTGCGGATTAGTTGCATTGTTCTTCGTTGGCTATTAATTATTAGAATATTCATAAAAATGAGATTCATTAATAGTCTAAATTTAAATGAATAAAAGTTTGATTTCTAATAAAACTGAAAGATCAATTTCCATATTATACATTTTAATAAGACATATATTGCTATTTGATTATAAATAAAATTTAATATTAGATATAACTGCTATCATCCAATCAATAACAATCAATCACTATTGTATCTTAAATCATTTGATTAAGACTAGATAATTAAAATTTGGATTTTAATCGATTAACTCAAAAGTGAAAGTATTCTTTTTTAAAACACATCAAGGAAGATAGCAAAAATTATCACAGTCTCTCATGTGAGCAGAATATTTTGAAACTCATTTCTATAACATCCATCATAAGTTCAAATAACTCCGTATAAAGTTCAAATATTTTAGAACTCATTTCTATAATAAATGTTCTATGGACACATTTTATACAAAAAAAAAGTTTCAGTGACAAAACTGTATGCATTTTGAAGACGAGAATTTGAAATATTTTATCTTTAGAAATAGTATTTTGATACCATATTTAAACAAAATCTATCTAATGATAACTTGAATTGCTGTAAGAAAAGAATTCTTGAATTTCTTTACTAAAAATGGAAGACTTCTGTAGCTATCATAAAGCTTAATTCGATTATCTGACGAAGTTTACTTAATGAATTAAAGTTACAACTTTAATTCTTAGTTTGACATTTAACTAGTAAGTCTTTGAGCTTTTATTATTAGTTAGGCTCTTTAACTATTCAATTTCAGCTTTCAAATTCAAAAGAAAATTCAGTTCTTGTTTTATCAATTCCAGGTAATGTCAAAGCTATAACGAAAGTAATTTCTTTCAAAAGTATAAATCTTAGTTTATTTGTAATATAGGAAATCTGCAATAAAAGCATGAAGTAACTAAAATCAGTTTTTAAAAATGATCTAAAATCAAACTATTATGAAACGAAACTAAATTATGTCGGAAACAAAACTAAAAAATATTTTGGAATTAAATTACAGAAATATAAGCATAATGAAATTTAAACCCATTAATGCAACAAAACTAGATTAAAATTACTTTGGAAACGAATCTAAAATTACTATGGAAACGAAATTAAAAATGATTTCGGCTTCGTATAAAATTTAAAATGTTGCATTCAGTGAACGCAAATGCAGCTATTATTGAAATACAGGCAAATATAAATATATTTGCAGTAAAAGCCAAAAGTCAAGTTAAAAGGAAAACAATGGCATTAAAATTAAATCAAATAGAAAAATTATATGGATATATATTGTTACAAACCTGAAAAGTTGCTTCCTATCACAGTAAGTTGAATCATTGGAAAGATAGTATTTGAAAAATATATTACTTTATACTTTTTACATCATATTTATTTTTCTAGTGTATAAAGGTTACGTAAAAGATATGGTGTAAAATTCAACAATTATATGAAGTATATAAAAAAAAATGTCAATAAGAAAAATTGGTACTTTTTTTATCGGCTTGTGTGACTTTCAAAGCACGGTTTCTAGAGCCTTTTAAAACATGCAGCTTAACTTATATAAAAAAAATTAACCTTTAAATTATGTATACATTTATCTCGGTATATTAGTATATTTTATTAATTTATCAGAAGGCATTATAAATAAAAGAATTAATCATTCGTAATTATAATAGAATGTTAATGAACATACGTATCAGAATCAGTGGAATGCGAACTTTAATGGAAAAACTCTTCTGTACAATTATAGTAATCACTAAAATCACTTTCTGCTTCATTTTTTAAAGTTTGGAGCACTGCTTCATAATAGGATCAGTAAATTGGATGATATTTCGAGGCTTAAGTTTTAGCTCCATCTGCTGTTTATCATTGGGGTGCTAATAAACTGGTGCAGTCTTAAGCCGGGGTCCCAAGGTGGGCAGTTTCACAGATTTGATCATAAATCAGACCTCCGACCCACTGGGGCACCACACTCCCCCATAGCCCCGATGATGCGTTTCCCCTTCGACCCCTCTTGGTCTCTTTGATGCCTGGGCAATTTTACCAACAAAAAGTCGGTAAGTCGACGGGTCATCAAAGATACCAGAAAACCACAAGAGCTGTCAACAGGAGGCACGTGCCTCGTCTGCAGACGGGTTATAGGCCGTGGGACCCATGTTTTAAACAGCAGCAGCTGAAACCGGTTAAGAAAGTGCACGTGTATTGATGGTTACGAAAGAGGAAATTACAGGGTCAATCTATTCAATTGGGTTAAAAATAGAGTAAGGTCACTGCCTACGATCGGGGGTTGGGGAAAATGTGACCGAAAGTAGATGGCTAGAGGTCTCAGACCGCACATCCCCAGTTCAGGGCAAAACGATTCTTCAGATTTTCAAGAACAATATAGACAAAAGATAGGCTAGGAATTTTCGAAAAATATCCTTGCATAATTTTATAATTAAGTGCTAGATTTAACCGTATGCAATTATCCAAAAATATTTTTAATGATAAGGATATGCTAATGAATTTATGATAAACTCTGAATAATCATCATTTATCAAAATGTGAGAAAAAAATTTAATATACAAATCATACATGAAGAAATTTTGTATTAAATATTTCCAAATGCTTTAAGCTAAAAGAAATAAAAATCTGCCAGTTACTCAATCTATATCTATTCCGAAACAAATTCTTTATAAGTCATTGTCGCTTTCCAGTGAAGTAATTTAATAAACACCTTACGCTAGCAACGAGTCCTTGTTACAGATTCTGAATGTTGCCAATCACATCTCTGATAAGAAATTTCTTTCTGCTGCCAACAAGCAAAAATAAAATACCGACAAAAAATATCAGACGAAAAGGGGAAAAAGAGTTCTTTACTGCGGTGTCCAGCAAACCAAGTTCCAATAACACATCAATAATAATCACAGAAAAACTCTTCTTCCCTAGCTTGATATCTTTACTCCAGTCGACTCAACGCCGTATTTTTTTTTTCCTTTCTTGTTAGTTGGATTTGCTGAAAGGTACCAAAGCAAGTGGAAGGAAAGAATGATTTTTTTTATTTCCACCTCAATCTGACGGATATCATTTACCAAATGGAATATTAGATCAGATAGGCTCATGCTGATTATTACTGGAGTAAAAGAGTAAAAGTAAAATCGATTTCTAATCTAGTTGTAAAAAATAAATCAGAAAAAAAGTTAATGTTCAATCTTGGATATAAAGCAAGTAATTAGGAGATTTTCTTCTGTATTGATGTTTTTGGGGGATATCGAACATCAAGTAAGTACATTGCAAACGATATTTTGGTTTTTTTTTTCTGTTTTATTTTGTTGTTTACTAGAATCGATAAAAGCAGTTCAATTGTTCTTTTGTCGATGCTATCAATTATGGTAAGTTATCTTTAAAATATTTCATTTCTTTGTTGAATAGTTTTTTAGTAATTAGGTAATTTAATTCTAGTTTAAAACATCAGTCTATTCAAATGCTTTTTGAATTGCATATCTTCTTATTCAAATTCATTATGACTAATGAAAGAAGATATTATGAATGGAAATTATGTTTGTAAACTTATTAGTAAATAATAATTCCAGTAATAGCGCTTAGTAAGTATATTAATTAATAAAAATATATGATTAAAATGACTAGTAAAAATAATATATTTTGGAAATTTCTTTTATGACAAAAATAGGTCATTTATGCAATTTTATTGAAAGAAATAATATTCGAAATCGCAATTTTCGGAGCCGTTAATGAAAATTCGTTAAATATATTATTTCCTTTATCACTGTTATAACTGATGTCATTCATCATGAATATCATTTATCTTAGCAATTTTCATATCTGATTTATCGCGTTATTAATTTAACGTTATTAAGTTATTTCACTCAGCAATTACATTCATTCACAATAGTCAAATTATTTCACTCAACAATTATAATTCATTTCCAATCATTAAATTATTTGATTCTGAAATTATCACCATTCTCAATCAATAATTTTTTTTAACTCAAATATTGTGTATATGCAGAGTTACATACATTCTCCAATGACCTTCGTTTATATTAAAATGAATTTATTGACTCAAATAAATTTTTAAATGATTCATTACTTATTTTAGAATATTTCTTAGAGAAAAGTATAGATACCATATCTAATATATTATAAATTAGACACTGGACTGGAGTTTGAATAGAAAAACCTTAATAAATTAACATTTAAAATTAAATATAATTTTTTAAGTATTATTTAACATAGATTTTAATTTCTAAACATTTTTAGTGCTACTTAAAAATGCCACATTTTTAATTCTTTTGTTTCAAAGAACTAATTTTATTCTTATTGCAGTACTTGGCATTTCTTTGGGTAAACTCCTAACAGAATTATTCCTAGAAACAGTAACAAAAAAATTCTAGAATAGTTTTTCTAAGTTCTTTTAAGTAATCATTATTTGCAACGTTCTCAGGGTACTTCCCATTTAGCCTTGTTATCGAGTTAATAAAATTATACATCTTGGGGAACCAGCAAAATTAAGATAAAAGACTGGAATTCTCCTTTACTTTTCTTTTAAGTTTTACAGTGCCTTTTACAGAGAATTTTTATTTGTTTGGACGTTTTGTGGATCAACTGAAAAAAAGAAGAAAAAAAGAATGTACTGAGAATTGCCTTGTCTCGGCTAAATAGATAGTGTCAGCAAAACAGAGAGATTTGAAGAACTGAGTATTGTAGAAGAAAAATGGACGTTTTTCTTCGTCCCCGTACGTTTGAACTCAATTCTTAGAAAATTACAGGAGTTTAGACAATTATGAACAAAATATAGTAATTTCTTTATTTCACTTGGGTCCGTTATGATCGAAAATGCCGAAAAACTTTGTTTGGCAGCATGGGTTTGGGAAAATTATAGCCTTTCCATCGGTGAGTGGTTGGAATGTTATGGATGTTTTGGAAATAAGAAATATTTCTAAAACCA
>JAPMOQ010051148.1:0-17769 GCA_026543055.1 Argiope trifasciata
AAAAAACAAACTTTAGTCTTTATTAGGTATATTCATTTTGAAGAGAAAATATTTATTATAAAAGCGATTTATAGGGTATATTACTGGAAACGGACTGCCAATTATTCGGAAATATTAAACGAGCTTTTTTTAGATGTTACGGATTGTAAATGACAGTCATAAAGCAACGATAGAAACACCAAAGGGAATATATAAAAGTGTAAAATATAGTAAAAATTTTCTATTGCTCTCATGCAATCTATGTGTGTGCCTGGCTTATCATACTTCTTTAATTTATTGATTTGTGATGGCTCTTCCTGCAGTATCTATTACTTTTTTTTGGTTATTGCAATGCTTGTATTGTTTATTTTCTGCATCTACAAAAAGATGGGAGAATCTATAAAAAAATTCAAACATTACTCTCATACCATTAACACTCGTTGAATAATGGTTTGAGATATGGTTAGAGCAGTGAATATACAGTTTGTGTAGTGTAATGCCCTAGAAGAAATTATTGATGCAAATAGCAATATTACAGCGGTTCCGAAGTTAAAAGGCTATTAGATTCAATAAAGAAAGGACAATTATTTAATATTCAACAGAATGGTTTGTAATTTTGTCCAAAATTAGCTATCAATAAACTATTTCAAATAAAAATAATTGTTTTCAACCGGGCTTTAAATTTAGTCAATAAAATTAAAGCCGAGTTCCAAAATTTAAGAACAAAATTTAACATATGTAGACGAAGCAAACACGATGGCACGTATTTCGAAATAGTCGAAGAATAAATTGTACAAGAATTGGCTGAGGACTTCAGACATTATTTTTTAGATTCTATAATGAATGCTGGTATTGTACAAATTTAAAAGTATTACAAATTAATTACTGACACAAACTTTAGAAAAAAAGTTAGAAAATTGTTCCAAAAACTGTACAGTGTTTTATAATAACGATATAAATGAAAACCTAATCTAAATCATTACTTTGCAACGGGATTTGATTTTCCATGAGAGAGATGCAAATAACGTTCAACATATATTGCAATAGATATTAATAATTATAATTCTAAATGCATTAACTATGTTGAAATTTTTTTTCATTGCGAATTTCTATAATAAATGCTGAACCCTCTTTCAGCAAATTAAAATTAATAAAGTATTATCTTCGGTCAAGCATAGGGATGTAATGCTTAAACACTCTTGCTATATCAAATATAGAGACAGAAATTGGAAAATTTTTAATTTTCTTTGAGTAATTCACAGCAAAAACAAAATCACGCATTAAATAAATATGCAAATGTCCCATATTTTATTTTACTTTACTTTGTTAAAATATTTAGGGCCCCAATCAGTTTCTTACACCCAGGCCCCTTCCTAGAGAAGGCCCTCTCTGGGAAGACACATACCCGGTGCTTTAAACCCGGCATACGGATGCCTCCATTTAGAGAAAATGGGATTCTCTTTCTTACATATATTCACCCGGACTGCAAAATGGAACTAGCAGCGTTTTAAATTTAGATTTGTATTTGTTGCAATATCTATGAAAATGCAGTTACAATCTGAGGTCAAATTTTGATCCAAAATTCCAATTCGATTTTGCAAAAACCATTATATTAACTGATTATAACGATTAATTGCCATATATTTGATATCTCGTAACTGCTTTTTGCCAACGGCACTCAGTTAAAACGCAATTACGGTATCTTTGCTAAAAAGCACTCAATTCTCATACGGGGGAAGTTCAAAATAAAAATCTAAGTCATTAAAAGCGTTCGCAATTTTATTAAAGAAGGGAGGTGCCACCTTTATTTGAAAATATTTCAGCAGAGATTCCTGATGATTTAGTAAGGCTAAAATCGCTTTTTGAAGTAAAATGGGGATTTAAAAGTGCAAATACGTTATTTTACCTAATAAATCTGAATATACTGTGGCTCAGTATTTTGAAAAATACGAAATGTAAGGTACTTCAAGAAGTATTTCCGATAAAGATAACGGAAAAAAATATTTTAGTAAAATAATATATTTCATACAAAAATATTGCTCTGCTTTGATATAAACTTCTCAAAACGTAAAATATCTAGAAATGAAGGCATACCCATTTTATGTTTTCACTTCTATACCTAATCATTGAAAAATCAAATAGAACTTCTCAGCGGTGGGAAGTTACATTTTAAAAGTTGGCACATCTGTATTATAAAACTGCATTTTAAAAGTAGATATGTTCAGTTCTTTATGAAATACAGAACTTTAGTTAACCTCCCAAAGATGGAAAAAAATCCATAAATTGAAGAGCCTGAATCGAGAAAGTTATTTTTGTTGAAATGCATAAAAAATTATTGCAGGCAATTACTTTTATGCACAACTATCTGTCACCAAACGCTTTTCTGCCACAGAGGAAACAATTTTGAAAATGTCGCTTGAGATTTAAAATAGTTGTCTTGTTTAATTAAGAATGATAAAAAGCATAATATTTTCGTATCGGAAATAAATACATTTATTGAAAACTAGCCGCCTTTAGCAAATAGCTGGTTCGCCAATCTTACTGCTGTTTAAAATAATCAGTTAAATTTTTTATGCAATGACATTGTCAATTAAATACTTTATCTAACTTGTCTTTTAATAGCTACATCATCAAAATATTTTTAAGTTTCAAATTTTGATAGTCATAATTCACTCATGCAGTTATAAGTGCCTTAAGCCCATAATGTACTATCTCTCTCTAATTATCTGTCAACTCTCACAAAAATTCAACTTTAATTTAAAGTAGAAATGATTAAACTACAAATTGATACAAAAACATCTTTTTACCGAAACCAAGCATTTTTTAAATATAAGTAAAAGAGAATTATTATGCGTACTTACTACTGAATAATTAAAATAATTTATGTAATATTTCAAGATTTATTCAACAAAAATTACTTAGATTCATCATAAAATTCAGTTTTTAGTTTTACTTTCAAAAGGATTTAAATGATGCAAATAACATTTTCCTTTGTTTTGGTCCATAAATATAATTATAAATTTAGACTTCATAATTTTTTATCTTTTAGATATAAGAAATCATATTCTACGAAATATTCTTCACACTTCAACTTTCAAATACATAAATGAAGGCTTCTATCATCAACTATAAATTTTGATCGACTTATTAAGCTTTCAATAGAAATGTTAGCAATGTTCAATATTTTCAATCATCGCTCAGTCGCTCTGGAGAAATCCTGGAGGTTGATTGGGGTATCATCTTTGGAATGGTCGATGAGGTAATTTAAAATTGTCGGTTTTTATTGAAAAATGATCTTCAAATATTCATAAATCAGTATAGACTCATATTATATACTATGTAGTTATTTACTTCATTTAGACCCTTTTTATAGATGCAATTCTGTTATTAAAGTTTTACAAATTAGCCGTTGGACCTTGAATTGAATATTATATATTAAACCATGCTTATATTAAATATTGCTGGGTTTTTTAACCAATAATATTGTAAAAGGTACAATAACTTTTCTTTACATTTTCTTTTTAGAAAATATTTCATATTTACAGTAAAAGCTCCTTATTCGCGGATTAAAAAAATGCGACCCAATTCCTATATTAACGGCTAAAAATTTCTTTATTCGCGGATCTAATAAGTACATACATAATAAAAGGATTCCAGTAGGTATCCAACCCAATATCCTTTATAAAGGCTGTCAAATGGACTAATAAAGAAAAGTAAAATAGATGATTATAACTTTGTCTAAAGTATGTTGTTAAATGCAAACTGCAGAAATATCCGAAATTGGGAATGGAATGGGACGGGATGGGTTCGAACACATAGAATCAAGTGGCATTCAGGAATTGCTTGGATCGCAAGATAAAGATCTAACTGAAACCGAATTGAAGGAAAAGTTAAATTCACAGCCCATTGAAGAAGAGGCTTCAACAAGCACCGACATTTAATTTGAAAAATCTTAGTGAAGGTTTAAGAATGGCAAATGAGCTTTGCGATTTCTTTATGACCATTGATCCGTTTATGGAACGAGGTCTTATTATTAAGAGGCAAATCGTTAGTGCGACTGCTGCGTATCAGTGTGAATTGAAGGAGCTTTTGAAAACTGCTAAGCAAGAGAAAAAGACAAAATTCTTCAAACAATTGCCTAAGCTTTAAGATAATTAATCAAAATGTTCAAAAACTTCAATTAAATTGATTTTTTATATATTTGTTTTCTTTATTTTGTCACCAAGGAACGTATCCCTTATAACCCCGTATAAATTACCATTCCGTATTCACGGTTTCTGCATTCGCGGCATATTTATGGAACATATACCACTCGAATAAAGAGCTTTTACTGTATTTAATTTCGTGCAGACACTTGCTGAAAATTACCTTTTTACATGTTTAATTTCCTATAATTATTTTTTAATTTCAGTTTTTCTCTATCTGATGGCAACATATTGATAAAACAATTTTTTCCCTTTCACTCATAACGTATTCGTGCAGATTAAATGTTATTTTTTGAGCGATTGAATAGCAGGCGTTGTAATACAAGGGTTTAAATTCGTCGCCAAATTATTAATAGCCAAATCAGTAGAGATATTCGATGTAGGCGCTAATTTAATTTGAATTTTTTTTTTTTTTTTTGGCTTTAAAAATCGCGAATTTGGCATTATCTTTATAGCTTTCACACTGTAAACTATTTTCGTATTCTTCACCAGAAAATAAATTATGTATTTCATTATCCGTTATTTTCATTTCATTAAAGGCAGTAGTTAAAAGATTGCAAATATATTCCACATCTTCAATTAAATAATCAGCTTTTAAATTACTTATTTCAACAGAAAAACGAGTAATATTGCCGCGAATAGTTTTCCTTTTCCTCTTGAGTTGCAGTTTCATCCGGCGTCGCCATAGCAGTAATCCAAAGAATAAATGTAAAAAATTTAGTAAAAAGGATTAACTTGGCGATATTTCGTAAAAAACAGGAAGTTTAAGTTCACGGCCCGGTAAAAGTAAAGTTTAAGGTACGGACCCTCGCCAAACTGCGCCAAACTCTACAAAATTTGCCAATTGTCCTCCATCTTGGATTGCTCCTAAATGGCGCTATTACACCCATATGGTTCAAAAAAAATTTCAATTAATAAAATTAAGGAAGAAAAAATTAGTCTTTAAAGCAGATAATGGTCTTAAAAAGGGTAGAAATTAATACATTTTAAGGCAAAATGAGACAAAATTTCCATGAAATTCAACTAATTACATAGCCCAATAGGATTAAAGTACGATTAAAGTTGCCATAGGATAGCCACTGGTCAAGCAGGGGTTACCATATTTGACGATATATCGCCATGAAAAATTTCAAATTTGGCGCCGTAAGTTTAACTTAGCCCACGGTCCTAATTTCGGCAAAATATATTAAAGTACGACGGCGATGTTAGTATATATATTTATTCCACAGTAAAAAAAGACGTTACGAGTATGAAGTAAATTTGGAATAACAAAATAAAATAACGATGCCACTCATTCTAAAAGAAACTATATTAAATTATTTGATGGCTTGCTTGCTGCAGCAATACCTTTCAAAAAGTTGACAATTTCAAATACATAGGCAGTTTATAAATTACAATTTACTCGGAACAGAAATTGGTAACAGAATAAAAAATGCTAATAAATGTTTCTTTGGATTGACAAAACGGGATAGGAAAATTTGCACTCAATAAATTTTTCCCTGCCCACAGTTAATAGGTTTACTGGGATTTCACTACCTTTGGCAGGAAAACTTGGCGCGCATCTACAAGAGTGTCTGAGCATATATATTTGATCTTGCGTTTACTAGATCTTATCTAGCATACACTTATCTTATTCATATATCTTGTAATAAATGATAACTAATTAATTGCGAAGTAAGACTGTTTTTATCAGAAAAATAAATAGCAAAATTAAACTCATTTTTGAAAAAGTAAGCTATAGGAAAAAATCTATATCTGTTTTATTTACTAATATTTGTATATTCTCATACTTCTGAATAAATTTTCTTGAAAATCCCTATTACTTATATTCATAAAAGAGGAAAAGATGTATGTGTATATATATTATAATAATTCAGTAAGCAATATCTTTATCAAGAAACTAGCCGACTTTGATTACCAGCAGTTCGCCAGGATAAAAGATCTCTAAAGATTTCAGTTATAAATTTTATATAACTTGGTCGCTTAATAGCTTTTTCTGCAAAATAATTAGCTTTCAAAATATTTGATAAGTATATAATTCAGTTATATGTAGGACTTAATTCTTTTCATTGTTTCATTTATCTCTTACTAATAAAATTTGCACATTAATTACAGTGAAAACTGCAATTAATATTTTTTTTTAATTTACTAAGACCAAATACATTTTTTTAAATGCGAAAATTGATTACAGAGTCGCTCAGCATTGAAGTCGTATATGCAGTGCAAAATAATTTCGTAATTCATATAATATTACAAAGAATTATTGAACAAAATTTTCTCTAATTCATCGTAAAATTAAATTTTTAGTTTACTTTCAAAACATTTAAACGATGAAAATGAAAACATTTTATTTAACTTCATTCAATAAATGTTCTTAAAAAAATTATGAAGTTTAAATTTTACACAGTCTTTTTGTAATAAGGAGTTAATATTCTGCAAAATATTCCTGAAATCTCAACTTTTAACTCAAATTCAATAAATAAACTTTCTATCTTCTGCTATCAAATCTGTCAATTTTTACATTGAATATTAGAAAAATCAATATTTTCATAATCATAGTCAATCACTGCAACGCAAACTTGGTAAAAGATTGGTGTATATTCTTTGAAACGTTCTATGAAGTGGTCTAAAATCTCCAGTTTTCATTGACGAACGATATTCAAATTTCATAAATTATTCACCTTTAGTGAATGATTTAGTTGATTGGAGTTCGAAGATTTTAATGTAACCTATAGCGCTCCGAAAAATAATTCGATGCAAAAATAGGTTCCGAATAAGAGACTTGTTTATTGCTCCGAAAAATTAATAAATACGGATTTTGTTGAATTTTCTTGGAAAAATGAATAAATATTTTTACTATTCTTAAGTATTTTTACCTGTCAAAATTCAAGAAAATAATGAAATAAAACGACAAAAAGATTTACTACTAGAATGGTACCCGAGAATGAGATCGGAGTTCAGAAGTTTAAAATATTGGTGTCTCAAAACCTTTTGACTCTATGGGTAATTATTGTAAAACGGTTACAAAGGGTCATGTAAAGAACCTATGTAAAAATTTAAAATTCTTAATTCATTGGAGCATTTATTGATTCAAGTCACATAAAATAAGCTTAGTTCATTTACACTATTTTGTTAGTAGATGCCTGATAACCCCCGATTAAAATTAAGTTATTCGCGCAAATAAGAGTGATTTATCCTATAGATATATTAAACCATATTTGCCTTAAATTTAAATGTTTGATTTAATTAATATAGATTTTATAAAAGGTCATAGAAATCTTTTGCTCCATTTACTTTTTAGAAAATATATTTCGAATTTTTTTCGATTCATACAGATACTTGCTGAAATTTACAGTTTTATATCATTAATTAACAATAAATTGGTTTTGATTTTCAAGCTCATATCAGCATATAAAATTTGAACTCAAGTTTGATATTTTATGAACTGTAGCATTTCCTTTTTTATTCGTTTGTTGCCTTCCCCGCGATCTGGGCGCCCAGGGTTCGAGTCCCGGTCGGGCATGGCTGTTCTGTGTTCTATCTGTGAGATGCGTGAATGAGACCCCTGCAAAAAGGGGTTGTGCAAGCGAATGTGTGAATCATTTTCATTTGATCTAGAAGTCAGAAATCTGCCCGATAGGGTCTTTTACCCTCAGAAGCTACTGCATTCCCTTTCCGTGGAAACGCGGACACGACATCATCATCATCATTCGTTTGTTCTTCAAGATATAAAAGTATACAGACTTAACTTTTCAGTCGTTTGACCTCTTTTTTTTAATAATTATTGTACTTTTGCTTTAATCTTTTTCCAATTTCAATTAATGATAATGTTAATAGCTGCTTTCTGAGATCTACGATAGAGCTCTTCAAATTCAGGATATAATTTTAATTCCAATTTAATCCCTTTTTGAAGAAATCCCCTTCCCGCCCACACAAATAAAAATAATTATTGACTAGCTGAGTCTATCAATAAGTCTCCGAGATGGTTAAAATGTTCAGTTCCTCGAGTTTCTCTTCCCTTATTTATAAAGACGATACTGCAACTTCCGAACAATGAAAATGAATAACGTTATGCTTGATTATCAATTTTTTTAAATGATTGGATGATATACTAGTTGCAATTCCGAATCAAACGCTTTATTCCAGCATTTATCGGCGGTCTTTCGAAATGTAAAACTAAGTATATCTGCAAACTTTCTAGTATATGAAATATGAAATTTTGCACTTATGGATGAAAATAAGAGAAAAATTATTCTCATTCTTATTTGAAATTATAATGTTTTTATAAAAATTTAATTTTCGCGATATTTGTACAATTACCTGCCTTATTTAATGAAATTTTGTAATTCGAAATTTGTTTAGATGCAATATTTAAAAAAATTTAAAAAAATTGTTTCCGAGTGCAACTCCTTATTGCTTTTTAGAAGGAAAAAAACTTCAGAAAACATGCTGAGAACTTAATTTGATCTTAATGCCTAATATTTAAGTATTTACTATTGTCATTTCAATTTTGATTACGATAAAGGTCCAATCTATATGAATCTATACTTTTAGGAAGAAATTCAGGGCGAAAACAGAAAGAACGAATAAAATATAACGATTTATTACTATATAGTATTTCTAGCTTTCTTTCGGGTATACATTTAAAACAAATTAAAAATTAGTAATAAATCATCAGCAGCGCTTTTAAGAAAGTATGCTGTCATTTTCTACTAAATTACCTGCCAATAAAAGTTTAGATCATAATGCTGAATCTGAGAAACAAGCATTTTAATGGAGTACGTTTAGATGTTGAACTTGCATGTCGATTTCTGGTACATTGGATTTTGTATAGTTCAACCTGATGGTAAATAAGCTAGAAAATACGGCAATATATTTCAGATTTTATGGAATTTCAGTAATTATCATTTTCTTATTGAAAATATGTTTTTCCCCTTGAGAATTAACTGGCAGTTATCTTTTGAATTATTAATTTAATTCCTATCTTATTTCAGACAAAGCGCTTAATATTTTGAAGGAAAAAGTAACTTATTTGAACAATTTTAACGTAAAAAATACATTAGCTTATTTCAAGTAACAGCTTGGGGAAGATATGTAATTATAAGCATACATACTGAAAGAACTAAACATTGATATCCATTTAAATTTGAATTTTAAGCACTTTCTATGTTTGTTTTCTCTATAGTTAAACTGTAAGAGATAAAGATTAAATCCACACAAAACTAAAAATTATACTTTACTTCATTTGATTGAATTTGTATTATGCTCATCAAAATTATAAATGCCTTCTATGTGAGAAGATTATAAACGTGTTCCTTTCTGATAAATTTTTTAATCGAATTTCTCATATTGTATTGATTACCTTAAACGCTCATCTGAAACGTAATAAGGGTAGACAGCATTTTTCTCACGGAAGCTCCGTTTCGTTTTCAAGGACACGGTGTATTATCGTTCTGAACTGTGATTGATTTTCATTAGGCGCACATTGCAAAATCGCCAAATCTTGCATGCAAAGATAAGGGTTAAAATGTGTCAACCCTGAGCAAAAAGATATCTTTTAATGACATGGAAGGGGGGTATTTATTGAGCGCATATTCAACGCAACCTGAAAAAACAACCAAGTCAAACTTAATCAATCTAAAATTACACTAAGAATTTATAGGACTTATCATGCCTGTTCTGCTATAATGCAAGTAACTCTTCATTCGGACATTCAGAGTTCAATGAACATGTTCTAGAGTTTGGTTGGATTTGAGGTTATATGGCACAAGAACCAATATAAAGATTATACTGCAATAAAAAATTTTATTTCTAATTCAAAGTTTAATACTAATAAAAAACGGTTTCTAGAAAAGTATTACCATTGGTAAAAAGTTGAAAAATTACAAAATGCCAAAAAGAAGTTGAAAAATTGAGTTCATATTAAGGAATAAAAACCTATAGATTTTCAAAGTACAAAAATGATCTTACGCGGATCTTTGCCAAGCAACAAGGGCAAAATCACTGCCGTGGTTTTGAAGTAAAATAAGCGGTGGGCATTAAAATATGGACATTAAGTAAAGATAGGATAAACTTTCATTCCTCAATCACAATGTGGGCACATCGGCAATCGATCATTTAATAATAGATGTCTATGTGTGGATATAGTGTGACCGATTCTCAGACGAGTAAAACCACGTCATGTTTTCAATAATACAAAAAACGTCAATTTTTTTTTATGATAGGCTTGGCTTGTAGGTATGAAGCTTGTTTACAGTTTCCGAATCCCACTGAGTATGTCAGCTTTTGTAAATAATACTTTTTTAAATTTTTGCTCAAATCGCGTGCATGTAGGGGCGTTTCTAAAAAACAAGTTCTGGATTTGGCACTTTTATCAGCCTGCTCATTAACACATATTCCCACATGAGATGGTATCCAGCAGAATAAAACAGTGAAACCACGAGAGAATCTTACAAGCTAAGTTTAAAATATTTGAATGAGTATGATTCTGGGTCTGGGAATTTGAAGAATGTAAAACACTTAAAGAATCAATGTAGATAATATAGCTTCTAATAGATCTTCTAAAAATTTCTAATAAAGCATGTAAAACTGCAGTGGTTTCAGCAGTAAATATGGAACATATAATGAAAGAAGTGGATGATATGAAATTTTATCCAGTAAAACCACACCATGTGAGGCATGGGTAGATGTCTAAGAACCGTCTGTGTAAACAGGAATGAAATACTGATAATGAGAACTATGCTCAAGGAATCATTTTCGATAAACAATATCTGATGTGTCCGATGGGCTTAAGTTTTCAAAAAGCTTAAGAAAGTAAAACGTTTTGTACCCGCATGGAGGAAAACAGTTACGGTATCAGAACACATTGAAAAAATGGATTTTGTCTATTTTTTGGACGTTTAAGGTATCCGAATACGTTCAAAGGAAACATTTTGAAAAATGGAATTTTTTAGACACTAATTATGGTTTTTAGATATTTTGTCAATAATAAGCACTATCAAAACAGAATCAATTATTTGAAAATATAATATATTTTGAGAAAATGTGTATTAAATTTTAGCGAAATTGAACCAAAACGGTTAATACTACACAAAAATGTGATGCAGCAATCCTATTTTTCTTTGCACTCAAGTTATGGAATATAATGAGGAATGAAATGAACCAACATCTAAGAAACGTTTTGAGATGCAGAGAAGTGATGTGTAAAAATATACTCATATGTGCACTTTTTCCATTAATTCTCAACCTAATTTTTCTAAAAACACCTATAAATGAAAAAGTATTTCACCCACAATGAAACTTTCGGTTCATTTCAATGCCCTTGTTATTTAAAACACACGCTGAATTTTTTATGTCGATACCTTGTTTACTTTTGGCAATATGTGAACGGTGGGGAATGTTAATGAAGATTAAAGTCTTCAGAAAATTGAAATGAAAAAATTTGGCTGATAAAATATCTGACCCTGTATGATAGGTCAGATTTTTCCTTTTCTTAGAAAAGATAAACTGTTTTGGGTAGAGAAATGTCTGAATTACAAGAAATGATAAGCATTTTAAATAATTCGCAAATGTGGTCAGTGGTCAATAATCAGTGTTTTTAACGTAGTCGGATACCTTAACTTCCGGTTATGGAAGTACTGATTTAAAAAGCCAAAAACAAGTTAAAAAATTACAGGAACGCAAATTTAATTATAAATACGATAAATATTTTGCACAGAAAAAACAAACAAAATGGCACTAAGAATTTAGATTTTTTTTTGAGGTGGGGGATTTGTACCTAAAGATGCTGCTGTTGAGCTCTGGCAACCTCCGTCTTTAATATATTTTAATGAAGGTTTTTTAGGATTACTAAATATTCTTCCGGTTGCTGGAGTGTACCTTAGAGCAAATTCAGTGAGAGCCTTTGCTGAGCACGACAGAGAACAAATGAAAGTAAGCAGCATTCATTGCCAAATGAAAAAAAGTGTGAAATATTACTATTTTTAATATTACTATTTAAAAGATAAGAAGGAAGAAGGTATAACTTATAAGAGTGGTGAATTTTAAGTATGTACTCCCATAATTTACTATTAAAACGAGTTACTGTATACCTTTTCCCCCAAACTGATTTATACTCAATTGTTGCTTACTTCAAATCAAACAACTGAATATATAATTATATTACTATGAAATTTGATGGGCTCGCTTTTCTTATATTTTTCTAAAGAATGAACTAAAGGAATTTAGATCGATTGAATAGTTTTCAATTTACAGTCTATTGTTTGAATAATGTCATAAATTTATTAAAAATTTCGAGATAAATTCTCGTTTGGCCGTTAGTCGAAGATTGGCCGACCCATCTTCGACTGGTTTTATTTATTATTAGAGCCATATGGTAGTACTTCATTCCCTAGAGAAAACTATTTAGTTTATTTTGACAAATTTTGTTAGGACGAGTATATCAGTTTTTGGTGCAACCAATGTGAAGTTTTATAAGAATTTGCTTAAATTTATGCTATTAAATACCCATTTTTGTTTAATGTTTATTTCAAATATTAACAAGCCACTACTACTTTTGAATACTATGAAACGCACAAATATGGTTAAAGCATGTCTGCACCATGCGTTTCTAAAAAAAGTTCCCCGAACGTGTTCGGATACTTTAAATGGCTGTGGGGATCATTCTAGATGGTTCATATTTAGTTCTGATAAAATAGTGGTTCTGGTGAAAATATAGGTTCAAATTTCTATCCAGCTTCTTGCAAACGAAGCAGAAAAGATAGAAGTTTATAACCGCAAAATGGATGGCTAGGATGAGATATAGTTCTAAAATAATGTAGAGTAAGCATTTGTCTTCTAAGGTGCAAATCTCATTCATAACACTCAACATAAAAACTTAACTGGAGAGATGAAGACAGCTCCAAAACATATTCCAAGAGCTGCATGGTGGACAGGGTCAATTCTTTCCTTTGAGTATGCTTTTCCTGGATGAGTCATAAGATGGCGCACCCATAATCTATTTTCAAAAGGATAGTAGCTCCACAAATCCTCAGCAATGAATTTATGTCAGCTCCGAAAGACGTATTAGAAAAGAACTTTCAGGAGGCTTAAAGGCCACTCACATTTTTTATCATAAAAAGTTAGGATTGAAACGTCAGCTTTTTATCAGAAGTGATTCCTTAGAAATTAATCTAATTGAGAAAATGATTTTTTTTGACATATATAATTTCAGGTTCTGTTCCGATAAAAACGCATTACCACTGTTTTTGCCAATGAGAAAGTGAAACTATTTAAACCTGACATGCTCGAGAGAAAGATCCTTAGAATTATGTTTGATCCAGTAATAGAGACAGAACATTCGTGAATTAGATTCAGTTTTGATTTACACAAACTCTATAGGCAAACAAAGACAACTCTGGTTATCCGGGGCAATAGGGCTCAAATGACTCGGCCACATCTGGAGAATCCCAGAAAACGGTGCCTTAAAAAATACATTTAAAATTTGTATGGGATTCCAAACCAGAAAAAGAACTTCTATTAGATAGATGGATGGATGGATGATGCAAAAAGAGACCTGAAGATAGCAAACGGGATGTGGCTGACAGGGGTTAGAAAGCTCTGGAAAGTGAGCGTGTTTGAGGTAGTCAGGTCTTCAAGGAGTTGTTGTGTTTATAAAGGAGAAGAAATTTGCGAAAAAGTTATTGACAAGCAAGGGATTCTATAATAAACTAGCCACCTTTGGCGACCAGCTGGTTCGCCATGAGTAAAGCGTTCTAAAATTTTCAATTAAATCACATATTCATTAGCCTTGAAGTAATTCCGGGCATTGATTGACCTGAAATTAGTATTTTCTTTAAGATGATGGACGGAAAGTTCTAAAAGTACACCTTTTCCTAATAATATTCTTTAATTTTATAAATCAGTCAGTTTGAACCATCGGTTATGCTTCCAAAATATTAAAAAAATTTCGATGATGTTGCCGAGATATTAAGTATGCTTTTTAAAGTAAGCGAGAAAGGGAAAAAAAGTATTAAATTAATGATACAGATATTGCAAACGATTACATAAATATGTCATTAAGTCCGGATTTCAATTCATATCCTGTCAAAATTCAATCAGGTTTACCGTAAATAAAGAAGATTTATTGAGTTAATGATATAGATATTGCAAACGATTGTAGAAACCTTTGCTTTGCATTTATTTTTCAAAGAAAATATCACATTTTATATTTCTTTTATTTTATCCAGTCACGTGCTGAAAGTTGCATTTCTGTAGATTTATTTTGCGATGATAATTTTTTTTATTTGAACTTCCGGCATTCTTTTATTTCATCCAGTCACGTGATAAAACCTGGTTAAAATATTTCTTTAAAAATTCATTCAAAATAGAAGTTTACATTATAAATTTAAAAAACTGATACCATTAGAAAGCTAATTTTTTTATCTTTAAATTGATATAAAAATCATGTTTGTGCAATAATATTTTCGGAAGTTATAGCGAGAAAACGTCGAAATTTTGCTTAAATTTTAATTAATTCAAATTCTAATTAAAAATTCGAAAAAAGGGCTCCGAGGTGCACATTCCGGACCTCCAAGGTATACATGTACCAAATTTGGTAGCTGTAGGTCCAACGGTCTGGCCTGTAGAGCGCCAACACACACACACACACACACACACACACACACACACACACACACACATTGAGCTTTATTATAAGTATAGAAGAATGAGAAGAAACATAGCAAAACGAAAATCAGCAAAATATAAAAAATGATAAAGCAAAGGAGCAAAACGATCACCTTAAAAAATAGCACAGAAAAAAATCCCCTTAAAAATATCGCAGATATTGTTAAAAAAGATTAAATATACTAAGTTCGGCTACAAAATAGGAAAAAAAAATAAAGATGACGACAATAGATAAAAAAGATTAAAGAAATTAGAAGCTATACAATTTATAATCAGTACCTAAAATCCTGAGATGATTGAATATTCCTTTATTAGAGGATGCAGATCCCCAATTTATTATTTAGGAAGTGAAATGGACTATTAGTTTGCACAATTAAGAAATCAGTGTTAAACAACTGGATACTTTCTTCGGACAGGAAAGTTGCTGAAGTGATCTTATTACCCAAGAAAAATAAAGATCCAAGTAACTACTCGTCTTCTACCTGTTTGGAGAAAATTCTGAGGAAGTAGAGGTTTACAGACTTCCTCGAAATTAATATATTGAACAAAAAACAAAATGAATAAAAAAGACATGGGGATTACCTGATGGGGAGATACTTGAATCTGTAGTAAACTTTGAATCCAAAGCAAAAGAGGATAAACTAATAAAGTGCATAATCACCATGGTTACCGAGAATGCATTCATTAGCAAGACGCAAGAGCATTCTTATGAAGCGTTAAACAAAAAATTAGATGAATGGATAAACAGTATTTTTTAGAAGATCATACAGTACTGTTGCCAAATAATGAGTTTGAAACTTTATTCAGGGAATTCAAGATGTATTTTGGGTAAGAACTTTGGATAATTGTCATGAATTAAATCCATTTAAGGAAAATACGAAATATAAAAAAGCATTTACAGATGACGCAATTACAATGATGAAATCGACTGCACCTTATCATTTCATTCAAAGGAGCGTATCCATTTTATAGAAAATGGAAAAGGGCCATTCATTTGAAATTTAGATTAAATCAATTTCAGATTATGTTCCACAGGAGTATTTCTCTTTCATCAGGAATAAAGTTCTATGATACAAGAATGGGTTACTTAAAATATTTGGGTTTTTTTAAATAGGAATTTGTCTTTTATGCCTTGTCTCAATTATCTGCAATGAAAATTGGGAAAATCATCGAAAAAATGCGACTTTTCATTACGATACAAGTAAAATAGAGAAACAAACTTCCAATTACTTAATTGCTAAATGTTACTAAATACTGTAAAGAAGTTTTAACGAAGGTAATTCAACTTTTAACTCGCTAACCCCTCCCTCAAATCGATTTGAACAGAGAGAAATTTCATTCAATGGTAGATGATGACATCAAGTTTTGTTAAGGAAAAAAATTCAGATATAAATTTCGATTATGAAAAAGATATTCTTTGAAATGGTCATTCGATTTCATGTAAATATTTTAACAATGCCATGGAAACAGAATGCCGTATTAATATTGATGGCTCAAAGATGAAAAATAGGAGTTTGGACTTGGTATTTCAATGATAATAAAATATCATGATATATTTAGCTGATTGCTGGGTTACTGTCTTGAAGGTTGAAGTTGAACCAATATCTTTAGCAATGAATTTTACTATAACAAAAAAAATATTAGCAAAGGTATATTTTATACTGATTTTAAATCTATGTTAATGTTACAAGAGTTGAAAGAGTAATTACATTGGATATGACTGATAAAATTGTAGATTCTGATTCAGGTATAAACGTGGTTTGAACAAAAGCGCATAATGGTTATGGAAATGAAAGAACCGATTGCCCAGCCATAAATGCGTTAGAGAATAATAGAAAATACTATATAAAATCTAAAGTAACGTTAAGAGTAGAATCGTATAAAAAGGATTATGGATTTACAGCATATCCGTTTGAAAAAATTGAATAAAAGGTGCTAAAAAATTCTTCTCTGAAGTTAAATTAATTCGCCTTTTTTTTAAAAATGAATTTATATTAATCATGATATTTTTAAAACTCACCAACATAGGTTCTTTAGAAAGGAGCTGCTTTATCATAGTGGAATTTCTGAAGCTAAAGACCATATATTAACAAAAGATGGCACTAAATGGGATAATTTGATCTTCCGGCAGTCAATAACAAAATCTGAAAAATTTTATTCGGCATTCTATTGTAAAAAAATCATGTATCGATATTGTAGTTCAAATTTTATCAACTGAAATTAAATGACTTTGTTGCATTATTTTGTTTTGTTTAACCCTTTTGAATAATGTATAACAATTACAATTATGTAATGAAAATTACAATACTATAACTGTTGTATGTTTAGTTTGTTATTGTTTCCATTGTTATGTTTGACTTAAGTCTTTCTAGAAAAGCGTGTGTTTTATATAGACATGCATTAGCTACTCGAGAAGCTACTCGAAAAATCTGCCGTGCTATCCTCGAAGGCATTGGAATTTTTGTGGGGTGCTTCCTATGTGAGGTTGCGTTTTAGCCACGTCATTTAATGTCCCATTTAACATTTGACTTAGTAGAGATAACTTTGGCTTTTTTTTTCTCCTGGCTGTATAAACACATTTAATTACAAAAAATCCGTTAGCATTAAATAAGAATGTGCGTATTTATTAAAAGCTGTTCATATAATTTTCATTTATTTAGAATAGCAATAAAATTAAATAGTATATAATAATTTAAAAATTGTAAAAATGTATACATATCTTTCAATTACAATGAGGAATTTGCACGTTAGATTTCATCCATATAATTTTCAGCTTTGGTTTAGTAATTCTATTCTCATATTTGAAGGCAAACGTGTAAGAATTCAGAGTTGGCTTTTGTTCCAAAATTTTTAAAAAATTATATTTATAAGGCCACCTAATAAAACTTAAAGCTCATTTGTTTTTTCATTTATATTATTT
>JAPMOQ010051150.1:0-14931 GCA_026543055.1 Argiope trifasciata
AAATTCTCAAAATATATATTCAGCTTATTCTTTGCCAGATTCAGTCTTAATTGTTGACAACGAAGTCGAAATCGTTTTTCTTGCACGTCTTTATAAAGCATGGAAGCACCCCAATTTTTTCCCATGAAACAAAAGTACACAAACATATATCGAGCTTATTAATTTTTTAAATTTTTTTTAGACACGAGATTGGATTAATTTTTACATTCATTTGAAAAATGGGATAATTTATACTAACGCATTTTGTGTTCTAAACGATGCTTATATATTGAGTTCTCTTTTTACATTTTACGAAGTATATTAAGTAGATTACGAAGTATATTAAGAGAAAATATTTTAATCATCAACAAATTTGAACTCCAGTTTATGGTTAACCCTACATTGCATTGTGTAGCCTTTTGGCTACATGCTTTTACTTCTGTTTATAAGCTTCTCATGATTATTCCAAAAGGAATCCTTTATTTAAGAAAATATTCTTTATTGAAAATCCTCTTTTAATAGCTTTTCAATAAATATTTGTAGAAAACATCGATATTTGGTTATATTAGCATTAGAATTAGATTCAAACTGGAAACTTGGAAAAATACTAAGATGGCTGTTTTGTGAATAATTCGTGAACGTTTTTTTTACTTTCTAAAAATTATGTTGATTTTTTATTTTTATTGAATAATTATTATAATGCAATTTGTGTAACTGAGATATTGTTTATTTCGTAATGTAGCCATTTGGTGAATTTAAAATTCCTTAAAAATTTTCACGAAACACTTAATTGAAAAAATTCTTTTAATAATTTTTAATCATTAATAATTTAATAATTTTCTTAAATTTTATTTTAATATACAAAACATATATTTTATTTTTGTAACAAAATAAAAATTCACACATTCTAGGTTTAATCTTCTCATTTTAAACCTTCCAAGTTCCCCTCCAAAACATACACACGCGCAAGCACATTTTGGAATCATTCCTCATTTTCTAAACACGAAAGTCAAAAATGCTTCAACTTAAAACGGATTGAACTTCGAATGTGACCTTCACACAATATTTTTAGATTTCACCCAGATTGTGAATGAAATCCATTCGCAGAAAATCAGCCTGCTTAAGTACACGTGAACTTGGTAAACATAAGATGCAAAGTATCAAATAGATAGAATTTAATATACAATTTTATCATCTAAAGTGTATATCTGCATAAATATTTGTATAAAAAATATAAAATTGTGATTTTTCTACCCGCCTGTTAATTCGCCTTTTTCCTGTTGATGTTTCTTTAAATACATTTTTGGAAAAAAAAAAAAAAAAAGCGTTGTTCTAAACTACAAATGTAAAGTTTTCCCCCCTATTGAATCTCATTTTTTTTCAGTAATTTTATGTACACTCTTTTCGTTGTACGAATGTTGTTTTGATTGTAATCTTAGTTGTTCCAACAAGTATATTTTTGAAAAAAACAGACATTCTAAACTACAAATGTAAACTTTTCCCCCCGTAGAATCGCAATTTTATTTCAGTAATTTTATGTGGACTATTTTCGTTGTACGAATGTTGTTTTGATTATAATCTTAGTTGTTTCAACAAATATATTTTTGAAAAATAGCGGCTTTCTAAACTACAAATGTGAAGTTTTTCCCCCCGTAGAATCGCAGCAGTTTTATTTCAGTCATTCTATGTACACTATTTTCGTTGTAAGAATGTTGTTTTGTTTGTAAGAATGTTTGTTGTTATAATCTTAGTTGTTTCAATAAAACATTAATTATTTTTGCAATATGAATTCGAGTTTTGATTTAAAAGTTCACTTTTCTGTTAATTTTTAAACTTAAGTTTCACTTTTCTTTCTAAATAAAAATTGTTCTGTGAAATAGAATGCTTTTTGAATTTATTTCATGAACTGCGTTTATCTGAAGAATTTTACTGTATAAGTTGCTTTCGCACCTTATCCATAAAATATCAACCATCTCTGTCATATTTGATTTTTGAAGTAATAACATAAAACTAAAAGCTAAATTTTACGTATTGTTTGTTTAAAACATCTAGTAACGAGAACTTTTTCATGTAAAATTACAATAATTTTTGATAGATTTTGAATCAAACAGTAAAATCACTTTACCACTTGCTTATAACATATAGCAACCATTATAATTTTTAAATATGCAACCAATACATTTTTGTGTCTTTTTACAATGGGGAAATATGTTAATCTCATGGAGAAAAAAGTGATATTAACTTTATTTAATACTAGCCTCCTTTGGCGACCAGCTGGTTCGCCATGAGTAAAGCGTTCTAAAATTTTCAATTAAATCACATATTCATTAGCCTTGAAGTAATTCCGGGCATTGATTGACCTGAAATTAGTATTTTCTTTAAGATGATGTACGGAAAGTTCTAAAAGTACACCTTTTCCTAATAATATTCTTTAATTTTATAAATCAGTCAGTTTGAACCATCGGTTATGCTTCTTCCAAAATATTAAAAAAAATTTCGATGATATTAAGTATGTTTTTTTAAAGAAAGCGAGAAAGGGAAAAAAAGTATTAATTTAATGATACAGATATTGCAAACGATTACATAAATATGCCATTAAGTCCGGATTTCAATGGATATCCTGTCAAAATTCAATCAGGTTTACCGTAAATAAAGAAGATTTATTGAGTTAATGATATAGATATTGCAAACGATTGTAGAAACGTTTGCTTTGCATTTATTTTTCAAAGAAAATATCCCATTTTATATTTCTTTTATTTTATCCAGTCACGTGCTGAAAGTTGCATTTCTGTAGATTTATTTTGCGATGATAATTTTTTTTATTTGAACTTCCGGCATTCTTTTATTTTATCCAGTCACGTGATAAAAACATGGTTAAAATATTTCTTTAAAAATTCATTCAAAATAGAAGTTTACATTATAAATTAAAAAAACTGATACCATTAGAAAGCTAATTTTTTTATCTTTAAATTGATATAAAAATCATGTTTGTGCAATAATATTTTCGGAAGTTATAGCGGAAAAACGTCGAAATTTCGCTTAAATTTTAATTAATTCAAATTCTAATTAAAAATTCGAAAAAAGGGCTCCGAGGTGCACATTCCGGACCTCCAAGGTATGCATGTACCAAATTTGGTAGCTGTAGGTCCAACGGTCTGGCCTGTAGAGCGCCAACACACACACATTGAGCTTTATTATAAGTATAGACATAGATATAGATGAACAAGAGAGAAAATCGTGTTAAGAAAGCAAGGGGAATATTCTTTTAGACGTTGTTTCAGAGATCTTGAATTTTGATATTTAATCATTATAAAATGCTTTTAACAGTTAAATTATTTAAAAAATATTATTTATCTTTATTTTATTTTATATTTATCTGTCTTAATGCTGCGATGGTTTTTTTTAACTGTATTATGCGGTTTCTTTAATTTAACTCTGAAATAATTTACGTTAGTGCAGCAAAATTCATGAGAAATATATGTTAAAAAAGGAATTCAAATTTCATAATCTCATTGGTTTATCGTTATTTAATGAAGTTATATTATATAATATTTTATGATAGTAGTTTAATATTAATATGTAACTTTAAAAAAATAAAATTATTCTTATTTAACAGAGCTAAATAAATTCTTGTTCTTTTGAAAAGTATAAGAATTTTTGCTTCGACATTTTATTTCGGTAAGAACGAGCTACTAAGAGCTACATAAACGGCCATATTGTTCGCATAAGTCGTTAAAGATTCCATTTTTGTCTCATTTTCTGTCTACTTCGCCGTAATATATTTTTATATGATATTTTACTTTATTTTTGCTTACAGTAAATTCCATCTTATGTAATTTGACGCATTAAAGAAAACCATAAAATGGCTTGTGACTGCAAAGTTTAATTGATTGTCAATATTTTTTCCTGGGTCGTTAAAATTTTATTGTATGATACTAAATTTGTAATAAAATATGAAATACATTTTCTCTTTAGTTTATTTTGGGCTGCAGCACATTTAAGAAAAATATTTTGAATGACATTTGAAATGGATTTTAACCAGTATCTTTAAATGTAATAAAAAAGAATGTATATTTTCTCTGTGTTCATTTGTTGGCTCATTTAAAACCAGATTGTATGATCTAGAATTGCCATATTATTTTCAAATATACAAGATAAGGATAATATTCAATTTGGAAACCTTTTTTTAAAACTTTTATTAATCAAAAATTAAGCAAGTTTTTGAATTTTTATTCGATAAATTTTGGAAACATCATTTCTCATATGTATTTTTTTGCACCCTTTTAAGATATTGAAGCATGACATTTTTCCTAATTTCATACCAATAATTGTGCAAAATTATGTTCACGAAGAATTATCCGTTCACTAATACCAATAATTGTGCAAAATTGTTTTCATGAATAATTATATTTTTATTAGTATCAGTAATTGTGCAAAATGGTTTTCATGAAGAATTATATTTTTATTGATACCAATAATTGTGCAAAATGGTTTCGATGAAGAATTATATTTTTATTAATACCAATAATTGTGCAAAATATTCATGAAAAATAATATATTTTCTAATTACAGTAATTATGTAAAATGGTTTCCATGAGTTTTCAACGACTATATAAAAATATTTTTCCACTTATTTTTTTACATTACTTTTTTTACAATGAAATTCCAACCACTTTCATTGTTTCATTAAATATTTAATTGCGTGATTTTCTTCTGTTGTTGAAAGTCAAGGAAGAAACTGTTTATAATATTTTCAACTCACTTGAAAAATAAGAAAAAAAAAAAATCACAACACGTGAAAGGCAACGTGCATTTTGAAGACAGATTATGATGACAAATTGTGTTTTCAATGGCATTATAAACTCATTAGAATGACTCACGAGCATATCAAATATAATAATATAATACACACATATTAACTCCAATAAACACTGTGTAATATTAAAAGGATAATTAATTTTTAGAAATTATTATTAATATTCTGTTAAATCAGCAAAAAAGAATAAATTTCCAGCATTTTTATTCAAATATCTTTTTATCTTCAGATGTCGAAACTTCTTTAAAGCGTCAATATTTATTTACATTTGTTTGTTGATATTTTAGTTCGGGAAATGACACCTGATAGAAATGATTTAGAGCTGAAAAAGAATAAAATTCTATAATAATAGAATTGTTCTTAATGTATCACAGTAGAAAACACGTCTTTTTCTTCAGATTTGATGTTTATCATGACTGATTCGTTCTATATGGTTCAAGTCTTATCGAAACGTCAGTAGTATATACATGCTAGTATCTGTATCACTTCTTTGTCCACAATGTGGCTGAGTGAATGTTCTCCGCGATGTGGGTGAGGAAAGGTTTGCCCCTTCTCCAGGTGTTGGCTGCGTCCACGATGTGGCTGACGCCAGTTTACCTGCTAGTGTTTGTGCCACTTTTACCGCTTCAGCTATCTCTTTATCGACTTAACTCATGAGGTGATGATTTTAACAAGCAACTGTTACAGTTGATTCGATAGTCTGTTCAGATCTGAGAAATGTTCATTGATTATTAATGCAGAATGAAACAAATCGATGGGCCTTCCTTGAAAGAAGACCCTCTATCTCTGCTGGCAAAATCTAAAAAATATACTGTCCAAAACTTCAAAAGCATATGATATAAATCAAAGCAGGAACCCTATCTGTTTCTATCTGCTGTCTCGTGCTCCTCTTCAATAGCTCGATCTCTTTCTCGGTTTAACTCATTCGATGATGATGATGATGATTTCAGCATTTCCACAACTGTTTCGATAGCCTGTACAAACCTGAAATTTGTCCACTGATTATCAATGACAATGGAACGAATTTCAGGTTCGACAGGCCTTCTTCGGAAGAAGACCCAATCTTTATTGACAAAATCTGAAAAATACACATTACATATCCAAACATCTAAAGCACACAAAGGCATATCTATAAAAGTAAATAGTGAAAACAAAATTTTTTGGTGTGATTAAAAAGACTTGCTGAGTACACAGCGCAAAATAGTACACAAATAGAGAAATATCTAGAGAACAAAAAATACTATTTCAAGCAAAAAATTTAATGTAGAAAGCACACATGCTAGTGCTTGAACAAAAAGTAGGAAATTGAGAAAAACCATGTTTATGAAAACAACTTAAAAATCATTGTAAAACTTCATATTAGCAAAATTAAAAAAGAGTTTTAAATAAAAGCAATAATGAAGTAAACATCTCTCCTCCTCTGTCAAATGTTTGTACAAAATTATAAGAAAATAAACACCATTATGTTGATTAAAAACCACTACAAACATAAAAGTTTCAAAAACTCAAAAGTATTTAGATAAAAGTAATAGCGAAGGAAGCACACATACTAGTCCTTGCACAAAAGCATAAAAATGAACACCACTATGTTGATGAAAAACAACTTAAAAATCATTACAAAAGAAATGTTCTCAAAAAAAAAAAATACTTATCATCGTCATCATCATCATCATCATTATCGATGAGAAAATGTCCATAGGAGAGAGAATCAATTCCATCTTCTTTTAAATATTTTTTATCATAATATGCAGATAAACCAATTTTATTTTGCATTACGGTATGTAATACATGCTTTTTTGAAATGATAGAGCACTGTTGTCTCTCTTTGAAAGAACTCCTCTTCTAAAATTTTTCGATAATTTTCTAGAGTGAAGTTTTTTAAGGTTGATTTCTTAATTCCTTTGGCTGTTTTTTTACAGCTAGTACCAAAGGAGTAAGCATACATTTTACATTTTAAACCTACGAATTCTTTAATAGGTTCAGTGATTTCGCTTTTTAAATAACCAAGTTTACCTTTGTTTGAATCATCATATAAAATATGATCAGAGGGATAATTACTAAAATCTAATATATTAGAATTTTTTTTTTCATGTCTGAAAATATGTCGCGAGTTTCAACTGAAATGTATAACGAATCCGTGTCCATATGGAGAAGCTCACAACGATTTTCATATAATTTCTTAAAGTTATGATAATACAATTTATACATGTGTAATTTAGAAAGTTCAAGTATGCAAAATCCCCCATATATTGGCATATCGAGAATTAAATTTGGTTTGCGCATTTAAAAAATAGTTAGAGATTCATTAATTGGCTCGAAAAATTCTAGTAGAGGACTCGAGAGATTGTTTTTACAGTCTTTTTCGGTAGTGGAGGCTCTAACAGAAACTTTTTTTCGTTGATTGAGCATCAGACGACCGAAAAATGAATTATTCATTTTTTAAAAAAAAGCGCGTGTAAATTCATCATTAGCTTCCTTCCGTCTCTCATTGTTAAAATGTATGTATTTTCCTAACCACGGGCTCTGTCTGAATGCTAATATTTTGTGACATTTTTCGACGACCATACCTTCTTTGATGTAAAATTGTAAATTCAAATAGTGGGTTTCTTGGGATAAAAATTTGGAGTAAGTTTTTTGCAAGGAAGAGTGTGTTTTGGATTAAATTTGTCACATAACCTTTTTGAATAAGAGCATAGCATTTCATAAGTAATATTTAGATGTTCTGCTGCTGAAGGTAAATCATTCGTTTTAATCTGGAGCCATTTAGGGTATCGCAAGTCAATTTCGACTATGAATCCTATTTCTGAGTTTTCATCATATTTAAAAATATCAAAATTGTGTACTTCTTCTGAGCTTAACCATACAAAATTTCCTACCTGCAGAGGTTGGCTCATTACATAACCGTATAGATTATTAGCATCTAAAGCTACGATGTAATTGTGTGGTTTATTTCTATCATAATTTTCTTCTATGAGAGGATTATTGGCTTTGGTATGGCGTTTTCCTAAAAAACAAATTCCCCCTCGCATTTGGCTTTCGAGCCAAATATAATCATTTACATTAGCCAAAAGTTGTAATTCAATTTTTGAAAATTTTAGTCCTGCATTCCATGTCAGTTCCGCACTTGTTACAAAGTGCACGGGATCTAAATCATAATAACGCATTGCCTTTCTTCTAAAAGAAGTAAACACCTCGGCGAGCATTATGGTATCAACGTTTTGATAAATTTCCAAATAATCTTTCAATGCTTTACATTTAAAAGTTTTGTACACTAATTGAGCATGCTTGTAATCCTCTTCATCGATAGGGGAATTAGTTAAAATATTAAAGAAATCTTCGCGAGAGGGAAGGTGTGGATCATTTAACTTTTCTAAGGTGTCCAAGTAAGAATAGGGGAAAATCCCTTTTTGTTTTAACAAATGTTTGTTTTTTTCACCTCTGAAAAATGTTTCAAAAATTTTAAATTCATGATCGGATGTTTTAAGATTGTTAACCAAAGCATCGAGAGAGGAATCAAGAAATTGAAAAGAATCTATAAATTTTAGGGCGTCTAAAGAAAACATGGTGAATTTCTCCATGTTTATCAGAATTATATTTACAACTTTTGCAAAATTAGAAGGTAAATTTTTTAAAATGAGGTGTGTATCATAATTCCGCGCGTTGTGTATGACTACAGGAATGAAGTAAGTTGCTCTATAATTTAGATTACAAGATTGATGTGCTAATCCTTCGATGTAACCATTACCCCAATGACAATGATCCCGCACTCGTATTTCACCCATTTTAAATTTTTCTTTACAGATGTGGCAAACATTTTAATCATAAGTTGAATTAGGATTTTCTGTCATTGACAGTATGGAATGCATTTTTTAAAGAATTTTTTCTGTTAAATATTTTAAAGTATTCAAAAAATTTTGAATAGCATTTTCTCCCACATAATACTCAAGTAATATTAAGCAATCGTTAATGTCGGTAACAATAATTGTATAACTAACCGCTTCGTTTGTTTCAATTAGTGAATTATAACTTATATCAGAAGAAGGTAAGACAGTGTGTATTTTTTTTGTTAAAGCTTCGAAATCGGCAAACACACAAAATGGGTGATAGATCATTTTTGCCAAGTTTTTGAATTTTAAACTCAAATTTTTAGGCATACTGATTTTTTGAGGTTTTAGATCGTTGCAGAGTACTTTATGAGTCTCTAACGTACTCACCCGAGAAAAACCGCTTAAACATTTTCGACAGTAGAAATGAGTCCCCTTTTTAAGGTTCATGAATCGATTAAAATTTTTTATAAGAAAAAAGTGTCTTTGAAAATAAAGCAAATCAATACATTGGTTTTTTTTCTTTTGCTCGCTAATATATAATGGGAAAACTTCATTTTCCTCCCACCCCAAAACATTAATAGTTAAATTATTTTTTTTTCGAAGTTAGGTATGTCAGAAATAGCCTTAGGAAATTTGACATCTTTAATCTTAAGTGTTTTCAAATATTTTCTATAACGAGAGGAACGATTAGGGTTCATCTTCATTGGATATAATTTAGCTAGAATGCAATAAATGAAACATAAATTATCAGAGCATTTTATGTTAAGAATGGCTTTTTTATTCTTTAGTTTAGACGGCAAAGAAATATTTTTACAACCTCCCCTAGGATTGCGATAATGACCTACGTGCAAATCTATATGCGAAATGTTTTTTATCACCCACCCACTCCCGTTTCGAATGAAATTTTCAATATTTGTGAAAATTTTTTGAAATGCATTGTCTATCACGGGTAATATCTGAAACTGGGAACGAATTCTTTGCGCATTACTACAAAAATAAAAAGTTTTAGTTATTTCTTCATTTTGTGAGTTTTTCTTTGTAAATATTACACTTCTTTTTCTGTTTTATACATTCCAACATTTAGAAATAGCTCATATGTTTGCTTAAAAACTTCGATTGTTTCAAAATATTCTTTAACTATTATTTTAAATTGATCATCTTTTTTGATAGGATGTGCTCTGTTTACTTTAAAAGTGCTAATACCTTTCACGATGGTATCTTTTTCTAAATTCAATTTTTCAAGTAAGGATTCTCCTAAAGCCCATGTAAAATGAATTTCGATATTCTTAGCAAGATGAATGTCGACCTCGCTTGTAAAATCATTATAAATGAATTGAATTAAATTATTTAAAGCTAATAATTTAATATTTTCTCTTATATTCTCAAATAATTCTTCTGGTGTTTTTGGCATAACGTTATCATTCAAATGCGATCTCAGAGAGATTGTATGTTCCATCTCAGCCAGAGGATTTTCGTTAACTATAAAAAAACTTAAATCGTATGCAGATTGCTGAGATGGACGAAACTTAAATGATCTTGATGTGTTCAAAACGATATCCATATCTGGTAAATTCAAAATATACAAAAATTTAGAAGCTTTAGCTTGTTCTATATGTATTTCAAATCCCTCTGATAGAAAAAGATCGACATCGTTTGTACTTGCTTTAAAAGAAAATTTCGCATTTTCTTGAACATAACTAGCAATTTGATTGTTCAATGTTCTAAAAAACTCCTCGCTCGGTTCATATCTGAATTTAATTTCGAGCTGTTGCATGTCTTTGCGGATTTTTCTTTCCTCTTCCAACAAAATGGAATACGAATTATTATGATCTCCAATATTAAACCAGTTACGAGGTATGCAAATTTCAGAAAGAGCAACTTTCCACTCGCCGAACAGTGTCAATGGGTGTGATAATTTTGTCCTATAGAATGATTGTGTGTTCTTTGGAAAGTAATCCATGTTTGCATTACTCGGTAATGTTAAATAGAAATCTGAAGTCCTTTCATCCATCTCGATTTTACCCAGGAATTGAAACGATTATCAAAACCTTTCCACTTTTCTAAATATTCTTTGTTAGAACCCACGCCTGTCGTTCTTATTATCTTTTCGATTCTCCAAAAGGAATTTGTATCTTTGTGAATTTTTTGAAGTTCGCTTTCATAAAATCGTCCTTTTAATTTCACTCCTGCTAAATCTTTCAGAAAATACGTCGGTGGATTAGAAGCGAAACGCTCATCTATAGTAAATACTTCCTCACTCCAGTTCGGTAAGTATCCACGTCTAAAGGTTTTCTTGGTTTTTGATATTCTTACTTGTTCTCCGATGTTAAATTTGAAGCTAGCGTTTTTTCTGATAACCATATAGTTTGTAAAAAATAACAGGTTCCAATTCTGAAGTGACCTGATTGGGGGCGAAAGATGTACTGCGATGAATGCTGTTGTTGTAACTTTTTAAAACTTTATCCAAGATATCAATGTATTTATAAGAACCTCTATGAGTAAGAATGCAAAATAATTTGTTTTTAAGAGTGCGATTAAATCTCTCCACCACGCTTGCTTTATGTTCACTATGTGAACTGTAATGAGTGATCTTATTTTTCGCAACTAAAAGTTGAAGTTTTTTATCATAAAACTCTTTTCCCTGATCTGTTTGCAAATGTTTTATAGGACCCGTTTGTTTCAATAGTTTCGTAAAAACCTTAAAGACCTCGTTAGCACTTTTATTTTTTAGTGTGTGTATATAGGCTTTCTTTGAAAATACATCAATCGAAGTCAAAAGAAATTTTATACCTTTATTTTGTCTAGAAAATTTTGACATATCAACTAAATCACTTTGAACCAGATCTCCGATTCCATGTGATAAAGTCTTTCGACGTTGAAACTTGAATCGTATCGGCTTGTGGAGTATCTTGTTTCATTGGCCATTCTTTTGCCGCTTTCAGGGGGATTCTTGCTTCTTCAGCGAGTTTTATCACTCCTCCATACGATGCAGGATTTTGAACATCATAATATATAGAGTTTAATACTTCTGCTACTTCGTTATCATTCGACTTGGTGATTGCCATCCTCCCTGTTCACTAGCTATAGAAAATTTCACACCGTCATTATCATTATCTAATTCTGGAGAGGATACACTTGTTTTCAATGTTCCATCAGTTTTCTTAAGCTTTAAACGTGAAAGTAATTTTTTATTACCTATCCAACTATGTGGGATATTTATTTCTTGTATTGCTTTTAAAAATATTTGAAAATGCGGGGGTTCGAGTTGTGTTTTTGTATTTCTCAAAAGATATGAAAAAAAGTCCACCACTCGCGAGTCTTTTATAGGACGATTATCTAGCGTCATTTCGCCGCATTCATTCCAAGAATAGCCTCGCGTCATTAATTTTTCAACAATAGAAGGAATATATTTCGTATGTGAACGAGGAGAAGATAATGTAATATCCTTCAGAATGGGATCTATTTCGGCATCTTCTTTAATATTTTCAATAATTCTATTTACTCCACTTTTAGGAGACTCGTTTTCGTCAACGATGCTTACTCTGATAGGTTCCTCAGGCTCGTGTACGGCGTTTTGATATCTAGTGAGTAGTTGACTTAGTAGCTTCACCCTGTGATCGTCCGGCAACTGCTCTCGTTCTAAAAGTGGCGAAAGTTCATTTTCTAATCTTAATTCTGGTTTTTGTTGTTGATGACCCATTAGAAATTCTGGGGGGACTAGAGCCATTCTCTTAGACATGATTTCAGAACACCAAATGCATTACTTAGACTTCGCATTCTATTTTATATAATTTTTTTTCAGTCGTTACAGTCTCTTATCAATGGCCTTACCTATTAATCCGGATATACCCGATATTAGAGAAGGTAAGATCAAATTTAAGAAACCACCGCTTTGTTTTATTAAAGAATTTTTCTTTGTTTTTATTGGAGTTTTTCGGCATGCTATTTTTCTAATGCACTGTTTGTATTTGCGTATTTTTTTAATATTCACCGGAATATTGCCAGCTAAAATATTTAAACATATTTCACTCAATGATAGAATCTGCGATTTCGTAGCATTTTCCAACAACATTTTTCTTTGTCGAAGTGACGATTTTGAGAGCAAGTTTAAAAAACTGTAATTCTTTTTTAGTCTATTCATTTTGGTCTATAAATCCAATAAACACAATACATATCAGGAAACAAAGACTCTCTAAGTCTGTGCTCTTCTTCCGTTCTGGGATGTAAATCCACAACTAAATAACAATAGGGTCGAGCGGTTGCTTTTATATATGCATCGACCATAAACCGTGAATTACGCGGATATAGCTGCCGGGCAAAACAATTGATTTGACTCATATCGCGAGAGTTTTTAAATAAAATTATGTAATGAGAATTTAAACTGATATCTCGTATTGCTTTGCATTTTGGGAACAAGTTTTGTAACAACAGTATTACACTTATGTTGCGATGATGGGACACAACCCTAAACAATTCAGAAATCTTTTCAGTGAGTCGATCAATTACAAATAAATCAGCATTTTCATAGTTTTCTGGAAGACCTTCAATAAAATCTATGTCTGGTTCTTCCAAAAACCAAGGTGGCGAGTAATTATAACACCATTTGATATTTTTAATATTTCCATCGTAAATCTTCTTTTTAATCATTTCACGAACTGAAGTCGTCTTACCCGATTGAGATGGACCCGCGATTAAACTAGTGCTAGGATGCTTTAATTTGAGCATTGCTTACATAATTTTTTGAATTCCTCACCGATAAGCTGTACACCGATAATTTGTGGTTTAACAAGATTCGGTTCCTCTTTCTAAAAGTATCGAATGTCATACACTCTTTGATTTTCTCTCTCGCATATGTGAAAATATAGTCTACGTCCTAAATTTTCCGAAAAGAAACATGATGAATTTTTTAAATCAGTATTATTCGGATAACAACACTCATCACTGTGAAAAATAAAAGGAAATGTTAAAATTATTATCAGAATGATAATTAAAAAAGTTATTAACCCTCACTGTTTACAACTAGAGAAAGTCAATGCCATTCTATTTTTTTCAAAACTAGACTGTCACTCGTCATAGTGTGTTGCACTCTTTAAAGACAAAGCGTAAATGAACTTTAAAAAAACACTAGTCGATTTTTATCATCTCTCGCCTCCTGCTCTAATCTCAGAGGAGACATTTTTCTCGCAGACGCATCGAACGTTTAAACAACGCATTCTTTCTTTTAGTTGCGAATCTCCCGCGCTCACGCACACACACACACACACACACACATGCGCAAAAAAAAAAGAAAAAGAGAACTCTCCTTTCTCTTTCAAGCCAACCCTATCCTGCATAGATATTTCCGCTGCGCCGGATATCACAAAGAATTCATTCCTACAAACACTAACACCTTTCAAAAAAGTGACCCAAACACTAGCAGGTAGACTGGCGTCAGCCACATCGTGGACGCAGCCAACACCTGGAGAAGGGGCAAACCTTTCCTCACCCCCATCGCGGAGAACTTTCACTCAGCCATTGTGGCGAGCGCCGCAAAGAAGTGATACAGATACTAGCATGTATATACTACTGACGTCGTTCAAGTCTTATCAAGCTAATTTCTAATATGGTTAGTAATATATTTCTATCCAGACGGAATCAAGGTGTAAAAATAACTGAAAATTGTTTTTAAAAATATCTAAGAAAGTAATTATTTGGCTATTATTATTAATTTTCGTTTGATTATAAATTAAATTTAAAAAAGGAAAATTTTATGAAATGTTCCATTAATTTTGTATATTAACGCTGTTTTGATTTTATTTATGTACACGTTTGTTTACTTATTATGTATTTATTATGTACTTATTTGTTTGTTTATTCTGTAAATATTATTTCCCTATTTACTTTCTTATTATGTAATTACTATTATTTACTTATTATTAACATTTACTTGTTTGTTTTTACATGCTGCTATTATATGACTCGTAATATAATATTCAGAATTATGAATTGCGATCTTTCATTAAAAAACATGTAGTATAAAAACAATTGAATTCCATTCCTACTTTGGTCAGCAAAGAAAAAATTTATTTTAGTTACTTTTTATGAAATAATTGTCAAAAAAATATTATGCATCAAAAAATTTATTTTCGCATTCATTCGAGTTGAACTCGCATTCTTCACATTCACGTAAAAAATTCTAAAATCTTTGCATTTTACCCATTGAGCTACTGCCAGTAGTTCAAGTTACATCACAAAACTGCTAAAACTCTATGTAAAGGAAATTTATTCATTAATGAATAAATCAATACTAAAAAAACTGTACTAACACAC
>JAPMOQ010051180.1:0-35928 GCA_026543055.1 Argiope trifasciata
TTTTATTTAAACATTTTCATTAACAGATCATGTTTTCGAAAATGAACGTAGCATTATTAACATAACATATTTTTAAATTATTATTAAGGAATGTTTTATAATCTATTTTAATCAGAGAACAATATATTCATTCATTTATATATATCTGTATATCATGACATTTTCATTTCGAATACTGAATAAACTGATAAATTAATTTAAAACTAAAAATAAGAAGACACTAAAGTCAAATTCTCTGAATGCCAGTAAAAATTTATATGCAGTTAGATGAATGATAATTCCTCTAAATCATTTATTAAACAGCTGTTTCTATTTCTTTTAAAAAATTATAGAATCATACTGCAGGATTTTTTTATTTTTGAACAGATTCTATTTTCTGCAAACACTTTAGATTGAGAGAAAACCAGTTCTCAGAGCGAAAGCCAAATTCTTAGTTGGGAAAAGTCGCAAGGCCATGAACCTATGGTGACACATTTATTACTTGATTGATCTCTGTTCTATTCAAAAGTCCCGGTGTTTAGGGGGAAGTGCGATTCGAGACAGGGAAAGTTTACCCCCTGTTGTTTTGGTCGGGGGAAAGCAAAAACTACCAGGCCGGTTTACGAACGTTTTGCCAGTTTCTTTTCTTGCAAATTGTGTTCAACCTTTATTTTGACTACCGCCGTTTTAAGAACATTCTTAAGGAAGACAGGCGACGTTCAAAGGGTTAAGCAAATATTTTTTGTATGAAAAAGATAATTAAATATCAGCATGCACCGCAGTTCATTTGACTGAATCCCTTCATGGATAATCAGTTGCCAAACTGCACGGTAAAATTCCAGATTTTAAACAATCATCATGCTCTTCGGGCCATTGCTCAGCCTCAATGAAAGAGAGGATCATTTGCGCATGCTTAACAGATCATTTAGATTTTCACTCATGTATCGCTTGAAATTCGATACTAAGTCGTTTCCTTTGTAATAGAGTTGAAACAGTATGTTTGACGGTTAATTGGAATGTTGTAAGCAAATGAATTAAACTTTACAGGAAAGTACCTGGTAATATCTAAAGGTATCCGACTACATTAAAAATACTGGTTTTTGACCACAATGGCAAATTATTTTTTTATTGTCATTTCTTGTAATTGAGACTTCGATCTTTCCAAAACAGTTTATCTTTCGACGGAAAAAGAAAGCCTGACCCAACATCCAGGGGCACACATTTTGTTCTTTTAACTTCAGTTTTCTTACAACTTTAATTATCATAAAAAACTCTCCACCGTTAACATGATACCTCAAAAACTAATAGAGATATTTACGTAAAACTTTCAGCGTGTATTTTAAATAATATGGGCAATGAAATGAACCAAGCGTTTTATTGTTGGTGAAATACTTTTTTCATTTATAGGTGTTTTTAGAAAAATTAAGTTGTTAATTAATGGGAAAAATGCATATATACTCATATTTTTACCCGTAACTTCTTTGCCTCTCAAAGTCTTTCTTAGATTTTGGTTCATTTCATTCATCTTTATATTCCATAACTTGTGTAGAAAGAAAAATAGCATTACTGCATTACAATTTTGTGCAGAGTGTTAACCGTTTTGGTTAAATTTCCCTAAAGTATACTATATATTTTCCTATTTCTCAGAATATAGTATATTTTCAAATAATTCTGTTGTATTTTTAGTATTTTGTAATATAATTGACAATACAATTAAAAACCATAGCTTTAAATAGTTTTTAAAAAATCCCATTGTTCAAATATATTCCTTCGAGCGTAATCGGTTATCTTAATGAAAACTGTAATCTCGAGTAAAAAGTGAGAAATTTATAATAAAAGAAAAACAAGATTAGAAGCAAACGTTTAGACAAAGAAGTCATGCAGCTATAATATTGAAGAAAGTTTTTAGTAGAATTTTTTTTAGTAGACTTTCAGTCGAAATTAAAATTAAAATAATTTTTGTTTATATTTATGGATTTTAGCTGATTCAGAAACTGTTAAAACTAAGTGTCACCGAAATTTCCTCAAATATTCCGTAAGTAAAGGAATTATTTTCCTTACCTTAGAATCAAAAGCTTTGTTACTAAGCAAAGTTGTGCTTAATATATAATTGCTCAGATTTCAGTTTTTAAAGATCCATAAGTTAAATTCGGTTTCAACGGCTATCAAAACGTGCCAATGAAAAATTTCGCCAAATTATAAAAATATAATCAAGTATGCTATAAGAACGCTCTATAGTTTGACGATTAAAATCCCCAAATTGGCAAGATTTTTTCTTGGCGCCTTTTGGCCGTTACAACTAAAACTACAGATTGAGTGCTCAGATTTTTGATGATTGAAATTCCCAACTTGGCAAGACTTTTTCTTGGCATCTTTTGACTGTTACTGCTGACAACTACAGGTTGAGTGCTCATATTTTTGACGATTGAAATCCACAAATTGGCAAGATTTTTTCTTGGCGCCCTTGGGCAGTTACAACTGACAAGTACTGGTTGAGTGCTGAGATTTTTGTTTTTAAAGATCCGTATATGAGCGTTTTGTTCTTAGCAGTTGATAATGAAAAGCGAGAAGGTATTTTGTTTGCTTTTTTGTCGGTCGATTGAAATTGAAGGAACAACTTTGATATACCCCCCAAAAAAATACGCACCAAATCTGGTACTCCCTACGGACTTTTTAGGGTTTCTGTTTCTTATTTTGGTGTTGCCAATTTAGGTTTTTTCAGCGAAAATCCATCTTGGCAAGAAAAAAAAGCCGCCAAAAACAGGTATTTTGCTTGGCAAGAAAAAAAACTCGTCAAATTTCCGATTAGCCGGGTATATCAAGTTATATAGTTCCGAAATTGAAATTTGACACAAAATTATTCCTTTCATTCAAAATTTGATACTGATTGATAATCTAGATATTTAATCCATGTACCAAATTTCATATATCTGTAATTGTGTTTTTGTTTTGTATGCGAAAGAATAGACCAAGAGACGTCAATTCTGAACTTGATAGAAAATCTGTTACAAATTCTATGTTTTGGATGCTAAATTTGTTTATGAAATTCCATACATCTAGTATTTTATATTTTTTATTTGTGTTGCTTACTTATATTCAGATAATGAGGCAGCGAAATTTCTATGAAAGGATTTTGTTTTAAAAGTTAATGCAAATCTACAAATTCTATTCGAAACAACATGCAATTTTCATATGGCTAGATAAAAATATTGTTGAGGACTAATGCAATGTTCATGGATTGACAGAAACGCAAATAGGGATAATTCATCACGAGTTCAAATTAGAAATTTTTGGCGAATTATAATAATTTTTTTTATATACACACCCTATATAAATAAGTAAAAAATAAAATTTGATTGTTTTATAGATTGCTGAAATACATAGAGGGACTATGTTTTCCGAACAAAATAATGGGTTATTGATGAAGTGGATTGCTCTGTGCTATAATGTACAAATGCCTGTGTGTTTTAAATACAGTTGCCTATTATGAAAGAGATACACAGAGAGATTGTATCATAATGTAGAACTTTCTGGCAACGTTTCAGGTATCCTGAAGTGAGAACTCCAACAAAACAATGCTTTGAATCAAGCTATAAATTACACAAAATATAGTTTAATTTGCTAAAATTAAGTCAATTTTTGTTAATTTAATTAAAGAGATCTAAAAACTAGTGCTTAATTTTCTTCTCTATGATTCGAAACTTCTTATAAAACGAATCATGTTTATGTATACGAATAAATAAGAAAGAAAAACACTTCCACATTTTATATTAAAACTCTAACAAAACTCATTAGAGGGAGCGTAAAGCTAACTATATAGAAAATAAACTATTAAGTTAACTTATTTCTTGTATGAACAAAAGAACTGCCAAATTCATTACTTAAAAAATAGAATATTTAAAAGAGAGTGAGAAATATTAATTTCGAGTTATTTCTGACACAGGATTTTCAATAGTTCACAATAATCTACCTAGATGGCGCAAGGTGAGAAATGATGGGAGGAAATACGTATGATTAGTTTCTACTGGGTTTGAAACCGTGGGAATTTTTTTGACTAATATTGTCTCATATATTTGAACAAAAGGTCTTATTACTATTTTTTCTCTCTTTCACTTAGTTTTTATTGTTGGGGAGAAAAATTCAATATTTTTTATGTTTTTTCTTTCGCTTTCAAATAATTTTAAGAAACCTTTTTTTTTTTTTTTTGTTATCATAATATATGTGAATCATAAAATTTTTAACAGTATTTACTCTTTAAAAAATTTTGTAATCCTATTTTTTTTTAATAAAAAAAGCTTAAAATATCTTTTTATAAAGAAATTCGAATTCAGATAATAGTTTGAACTGGGAAAATATTCCAGGAAATGGTGGATTTATAAAGAGGCAAACTACTTAACTGTCTAGGGTCTTTGCACTAGAAGAACCAATACAATTGTTGTACAATAGAAGAACCAATTAAAAAATGTTATCAGTCTAGCTGTTTAATAAATAAATATAAAGGAACTTTGTTTTAAAAAATAGTATTTTTCGATTGTAAAGAATTAGCACTTAAGTAAGCGCAATAATTATTAAAATTATCAATCAAGTTTTAAATATTTACATTTCTAATAATATATTAGAGTATTGATGCATTTGTTACTATACTTTACACTTTTAATTCAGATAAATTAATTAGGCAGAATGTGTGAAGCGAATATGATAGCGAACCAGTTTATTATTAAATCATATTCCACTTGACAGTTCCTATAAAATAATTTTTAATGCTATATTTGTTTGAAATGTATTGCATTTTTATATCATCTGTATGATCTGATGATTTCCTTATTATGGATTTGCTAGTAAGAAAAAAAATAATAATTAAAATTAATTTTTTTAATAAATTTATTAATGTTACTCATTTTTTCTTGAAATAAATACGAAACAAATAAAGAAATAAAAGAATTTCCTCATAAATTACTAAAATAAAAATTGAAAGAAGAACTTATTAATGTGATACTGATAATGTGACATAAGGTATTTGAGGTTAAGTAATTAATTTTCAACTATAAAAACGAGACAATTTGTAGAAACCGCTTGTTAGATGGGGAAAGGGACCTAGACAGATTAATTTTTAAAAGAAATTATTATTACCCTAGATGCTAAATAAATAAAATCATTGTAACTTATGGGACTTTACAAGCCCTCTTACAGTTATCTATCGGTCAGCTATTTAAGCCGAGTAAGCTTCTCTTATTTTTTTAGTAGCTCCAACTAGGGCCAAGAGTACGACTTAGCTACTTCACGCGTCTCATACGCTTGTGCAACCCATTTTTTACATGGAGCACATCCACGCTTTTTACAGATAGAACACATGAGAAGATTAACCATGCCTAAGTCGAGACTCGAACTCGGGACGCCTAGAACATTGGGAAGACGCACTAGACGTGGGTTAATAAGCTTGTAAAAAATACAAATGAAAAAACCTAAGAATTGGAAATTTATCAATTATATAAAAAGAGTACCGAGACTTTCCAAATATAATTAATCAAGTACCATTTAGTTTCCTTCCATTCTGTAGTATTTAATATTCAGTAACATAAGGTTAAATAATTCCTGATACAAATGAATTTTATGTGGTTCATAATGGACAAATGGAATCATATGCATTTTTACAAAGTTACTGAAATAAAAGAAATGAGAACGAATTACGTTCAAAAGTGGATTTCCTTGCGAAATTTTGAAATTATTTTTAATTCAATATTTGTGATTTTTAAACAGGTTTCTGCATATAAACCGCTTTAATTTGATTTTTTTAATCTAAATTTATGAAGTTGTATTTATCTTTATATTTAATTTTGCATTCGTTTTAACACTATTTTACATCCTTGGACGCTGTTTTCTCAAATTAATTACATTCCGCTCACATTAAAAATTAAGAAGGAAAATGCAATTAATATTATTTTCATAATTAATCTTTGAAAATTTTATAATAAACTAATAGCGCTAAAGTATAAAAAAAGAGATCTTATTTAAGATTGCAGCGAATTATAATAAGAGCCAGGAGACTATCCATTCAATAATAGTTTTAGCGGGAATATAATAGATTTTGCATTTTTCTTGATGTAAATTTTCTGTACTGAGTATGCCACAGTAAGTAAATAGGGTTAGAATTTTCAAGTCACCTCCAATGCAGAAAACTTAATGTTCCACTAATGCAAAAATCGTAAATGTTGCTGGTTAATGAACAGAATTGGCTTCCAAAATGAGATTTTTTCTAAATTAAAACATGCTCAGAATTTGATACTATTTGTTATAAAAAAAAAGAAAATCAAAAATGAAACAAAGGTATGATAGCATTCAGATATTACGAATCTAGTATATCAAAACTACATGTGAAATACACATTTTCACCATTTCAGTAGAAAGTAGATTAAAAAGTGAAAAAGAGGGGGAAATAAACCGAAATAATTTTTTTAACTTACTTCGTAAAATTATAATATGACTTGGATGATATATGTGTCCAAATGTTTATTTCCAATCTCTTTTGTTTGTTTTTTCACTACTTTTGTCCTGAAGAGCAGATGTTCGAAGACGAATTTCAAATTCGCGCCAAATTCAGGAAAGAAATCGTCTGCTAAAGAACATGTTTGTAACAAAATGCTGCCGAAATATAAAAACAAATTTGTCCATGAAAATGAGCAATGAAAATATTGGAAAAATTATATCGTTTGCTAAATTTAAATCGTTTCAGTATGTAATTTGAAATCTCAGAAAATGTCAGTGCTTTTTTATTAAGTTGGATTTTTCTGATCTTGAATCGGAAGTCGATGAAGAGTATTTGAAAGAAGGTAGGATTTTCAGCTATTTAATATTAATTTATTTACTTCATCATTTTATTCAGATGTTCGAATTCGGAATAAATATCGTAGTTATATATCAGCATTTTCAAGAATGTAGATTATAAATACACTAAAATCATTCTTTCGTGATATATCGATAAACAAATTAAACATTGTATGTTAACAAATTGCATATTATCTGATGGTGCTAAAATGACAAAATTATGGAATATGGAAATTCTATGAGTTAAAAATATTTAGACTGCAGTGAGTGTTTAAATTATTAAAATTATTAATAAAGAAATTAAAGAAAAAATAATTATATGTTTACAATATATTTGAATAATATTTAATCATACAAATGCTTGGGTTATTTCCTAGTTGATAAGTCCAGTAAAATTAAAATTATAAACATTATATTTGTTTGAAATGTATTTAGCTTGTTATAAATTGTCATAAAAATATATTGTTTTTGTTTGTAAGTATAAAAAATCAATAGAAAATAATTATGGTATTTTTGAAAGATTTTATTTTTTTAGCTATTTTTCTATGATATTTCCAGATAAATTCCATTTACTATTATATCCATCAAATATTTAAATATTGTATAATATATTCAATAAAAATTGTTTAAATATTGTTCAATTAATATAAAATCTTTTAAATATTGTTCATAATATGCTCTATATCAGGTCTATTAATTTTGAGAAACTATCATTCTTATTTTTGAATTCAAGCAAATATTATTTCAATTTTTTTTCTTTTTTTTTTTTTTTTTTTTTTTATTCAAGGCAATCTGCAAGAAGTGCAATTTCGTCGAACGAAAGTTTAAAGTCATTTTTTAAGCCCTCAAAATATTATGATTTTCTGTGATAATTTCCAAAAGTATTGTTACAAAACAAAAATAGTTTTTACGTAATTTTGAAATTCAAAAAACAATTTTTTTTTTATGTTACTAATTATTTGAAGTATGATTTTGTTGCTATTTTCAATTAATTATTTTTTAAATATATGTTTTCCGCATACTGTATGCAACAATAAATTTGTTGTTGAATTGAAACTAAAATAATTTTCATTTTTAATACTAATATTGAATTCACTATCTTTTTCATTCTTGATGACTACAATATGTGAATTCGGCTTATATTCTCGGCTTATATTTTTAGTATTAGACATGTCTTTTATAAGATTTTTGAAATATCCACTTCCAATTAAGGTTTAATTTCATAATTAATATATGTTGAAATTGTTTTCAAAGTATTCATTTTTAAATACTGAAGCTCATTTTTATGATATAATTATATGTATAAAGATATCAAAATCTTATTATATTATCTTATTATATCTGTTTATCAAAATCTTAACTACATTTTGTTGAAAAAACCTGTGGTGACATCTTAATAAGCTAGTAACTACCACTAAATATTGGTGGTCACTTTTGTATAGTGGATAAGGTACTCGGCAGCAAATCGGAAGATCACAGGTTCGATCCTTGGTGGAATTCAACCTACACATTGGCACAATTCCGCCAACACTTACGCCATAAGCCATTAGTGACACTTCTCTGAATTTTCTGTCAGTATTAATCTCGATGGAGCAGTTGAATGTAAAAGCGATAAGTTTATTATAATAAAATACTAATATATAAGAAGCACTTTAGATAAGTCATATCATTGACTCTACAACATCCCCCGCAACATCAGCACTAGCGGGAACTATGTTTGAGTCCTAAGGGCCATCACCTGCTACGGTACAACCCTCACCTATGGAAATACATCATCGACGGGAGGAGCAAGACCCCCATCTTTTCGTGTACGATCCAGGGTGGCGAGATCGACAAAATAAGAAGATACCATCCACTTATAATCCAAATAATATCTGGACATGGGAGATTTCCTGCGTATTTCCAAAGATTTGGAAGAACGCAGGATGATAAATGCATTTGTGGAAAATTGGTTCGATTTACCACTATTTAATGGAGTGTATGGAGGTCTCAGAGTAAAGGAAGGACCTGAAGTTTGTCAATAATGATTTAAGTACAGTACTGATGGTACCAGGTCATATCAAAACCCTGAAGGATATGATGTTAAAGATGGATAGTTTCATTCCAACTGTTTGAGAGAGTGCAGATGGGGAGAAAGACAGCTATTCACTACCCCGAAAGGAATGTTAGTTTGACTGATTGGTCAATGTAAGGCCGGTCAATACTTATTCAGCAATCGACCACAATAAATCCTGTAGATACTGCTACGTTCAGTGGTGGCGGGGGGGGGGTCGGCTGTATGCAAGAAGAAGGGTGGCGAGATCCAACCAACCAGAAACGTCCCATCCTCACTTCAAGGTACCGCCCGGTGAGTGTTTTCAGGGAAAGGAATTCAATGCTGTTTTCCTAAAATCATCATTAATTATGACTAAAAAAAGAAATCTTTCTTATTGCAAAATCTTTGTTTTAAATATGGAAATATCATTCATTTTCTACACTTAGTCATAGCAAGACAAAAGGAAGGATCACGGTAGCCTGGTTGGTAGAGCGTCAGTCTCGCAACCGAAGGGTAGCGAGTTCTGTCCTAGTCTAGGCCAAAGACCGCTCCTCCGTGGAGTAAGTAATTTAGATAAAAACATTTCCATTTTTTCAGTTTATCAAAAAAAGATTCCATGTGCTTAAATCTATTTTAATTAACTTTTTAAAATACGGTTTTACACAATTTTAAAATTTTATTTAATTTAATTTTTGTTTGATAGCAATTGTTAACAGCTAAAAATTGATTAATAATATTATGTTGCTTATTTACTTCATGGAAACGAGTACACGTAATTCATTTTCAAAAATTTAAAAAGAAATGAGCAGATTCCTCCCACCTCATTTTCCAAAAAAAAAAAAAAAAAAAAAGTAAATTAGAAAACAAAAAACAATAAAAAAAAAAACTGGACCAGTCCTTAATTCTAAAAGGGAAAAAAAAAAAAAATAATTCCTTTCGTATTTATACAATTCCAACAGTCTAATTTACCTTTTAAAAAAAAAACTGGTTCAAAAATGTGCTGTTAGTCTGCTCCTAAAACGTGACGGGAAAAAAGTTTAGTTATATAAGTCTCTATGCAAACCGCAGTTAATTTCTTGAATAACAGAATACAATAGAAAAAGCTCATCTCGAGCTAAAATTTGCACAAAAAACTAATTTTACGTACCCAAAGACAGACAGACAGACAACTTTCTTTAATAGTACTCAAATTAAGATTTGGAGTAATTATATTAAGTTCTTAAGACTATCTTTTCTACCCATCTGACTATTTAGTAAATTTCAAGACTTCCTGGGTCACGGTTCACAGTTAATTCTAGCTCTTTTCAGAAGTTTAGAAAATGCGAAGTAATTTATCAGAGGAAGCGTTGGCGAAAAACGCATCAAATGAATTCTGCATTGTTATCATAATTATCTCAGAGTTTTCCTTTTTTTATTTCATTTTTTTCCCACTTTTTTCTGCATACAAAATTGACTTAAATGAAAGATGGTGTTCCCTGTTGTGTACAAAAGCGAGTTTCGTTATATTCGGAGCTATAACCTCTTAAAAGAAACAAATGAGGTCATAATGTTTTCATAACTTAATAGCAGTTTTAAGAAAACTCTACCGTAAACTCAAATTCATTTTGAAAATAAATAAGAAGTTTTATTTAAAGATGCATACGTTTAATTAAGTTTATATAATTACAAACTTTTACTTGGCATGTATGATTTTTGAAAGAAATGCCTGAAGCAAAAATCCAGTTGATGGAAATTATTTTAGTACTAAAATTTCCCCTTGACTTTAACAGCATAATTATATTGGTTTTACATGTTTAAGAAGGTATTTTAATTATTTCTTAGAAGAATATTTCATAGTAAAGAAGTGCTTTGGTTTAATTTTAACTATCACAAATGGTATTCGAAACTTTCTCTCTTTTAAAAGCGATTTTAAGGAAACTTTACAAAATAAACAAAAATAATAATAAAAAAAACTGTTTAAGCATGTTAGCGCTTTGATTTAAATTTAACTATCACAAATGATCTTCGAAACTCTCTTTCTTTAACAGCGATTTTAGAGAAGCTTTACAGTAAATGAAAAAATGCGATTTTTTTTTAAAGAAACAAAAAAACTATTTAAGCATGCATATTGAATTATGCTTAAATTTATAAAATTTTAAACTTTGACTTAACGTATATGATTTTTGAAAGAATTGTCCGAAACAAATATCTACAAGGAGGACAAAAGTTTTGTAATAAAGACCTTAAATTTAACAACATAATTAAAATTTTAACTTTATTTTAACGATCATGAATGGTCTTCATAACTTTCTCCCTTTAACAGCGGTTTTAAGGAAACCTTACGGTAAATGTAAAATGCATTTTTTTTAAAGAAACAAAAAAAACTATTTAAGCATGCATATTGAATTACGCTTAAATTTATAAAATTTTAAACTTTTACTTGACATATATGATTTTGGAAAGAATTGTCCGAAACAAATATCCTCACAAAGGACAAAATTATAGTAATAAAGCCCTTGAATTTAACAACATAATTAAAAGGCATTTAAAATTGATAAATAATTCCACACGTTTAAGACGGCATTTTAGGTAGAAGTATATTTCATCCCAAAAAGTGCTTTGTTTCAAGTTTAACAATCCAAAGGCCTTCGAAATTTTATTTCGTTATATTCCTAATATAATTCAACCCTCCTTCTTACTTGCATAAATATTGCGAATCCCATAAAAGCCATGTGCTCAAATTTTTATTTTCAAGTTCCCACACATGAGTATTTTGTACTCCCTAATATAGTAAATAAAACCAAGAATGTAATTTGGGCATCTTTTTTTGACTGACTGAAATCAGGATTTAACAAAAAACTACGATTTCAGTAAAAGATCGCATATTAAATTTCAACTATATAAGCCGAGTTAAGTTTTTGAGTTATTGCGTTCACAATCATGCGAATGTATAGATCGATAAGGGTTCAAATTTGATTTTGGTCTATATTTTAGATTATAAATTTGTTTATAAAATTTTATGTATCTGGCATTTTATATTTTTTACTCCTTGCTCTCATTCAAATAGATGAATTTCCTAGATGTGAATTTTAATCAAAATTTGATAGATTTCTGTAGATTTTGTATAAACATTATATACCAAATTTCACCCTCCAAGCTGAAAATATTTTTGAGTTATCCTATTCACACATAGATAGAAAAACATTCCAGAAATGTGTGTTTTCAGACTAGGTAAGATCTGAAATGTGGAGATTTTTCCAAAATATATGCGAATTTTTTTATGACTACAATACTATCTACTAGACAGGAAATGACAAAAACTTTGAAAATCGAAAAAAAAAACTTTATAGACACAGATGAATAAGAATTTGAACGAGTTGCTTATAATTCAAAAGTATAATGAAACTTTAAAAAGTTACCTTTTAAAAAATGCTCCGTTTTACTGAAGATAATTAATGAAAAATAATTTGAAGTTAAAAATAAATAATATCCATTTTAACATTAAATATTTGAAAGACGTTTTTAATAGCATTAAACTGTGGAATAAAAATAATTCTTATTACATAATATTTTTTCTAAACAATTATTTTTAAAAAGCATTCCTTTTTATTGAAGATTGTTAATGGATGAATATTTTCAATTAAAAATAAATACTATAAATTTTAACCAGAAAGGGCTTTTTAATTGCATTAAAATGTAGAAAAAAATAATTCTTATTATTTAAAATTTTCCTTTCAATTTTCAGACAAATTTTGATGCAGGTAATGTAATGTTGACTTATGATTGAGCATTTTAGCTCAGTCATTGACCTCGTGTGACAAAAACCTTAATGAGTTCGACTGTACTGTTGCGTCGCAGGTCACATTTCTTTGAACTTCCTTCCGTACCTTCTAAAGAGAAGGGGGGAAAAACCGGTAATAAACAAATATTTACTACACAAATGCCATTTCTTCTAAATTAAGGGGGGAAAATTTAACGGCTTAAAATTTAAGCTTTTATGACTTGTGAAGGAAAAGGTGTTGAAAAAAGAAAATTATTCATTCGGCTTTAAAATTTCTAGAGCAAAACGTCACTCATTGAAAACAAGTAATGTGTATAAAAAAATTAAGCCAATTCCTACTTAGGTCAACAACTTTTTTTTATATTTTAGTTACTTTTTATTAAATTACTACAATTAATATAAATATCTATATACATTTGACAGTACCATAATATTAAGTGAATAAGATAATACTAAGAATTCTTTGAAAACAAGTACTATATATATAAAAAACATTTTTAAGTCAATTCCTACTTAGGTCAACAAATTTTTTTATATTTTAGTTACTTTTTAGTAAATAACTACAATTAATATAAATATCTAAATGCATTTGAGAGTATTCAAGCAAATATTTTCTAACAAATTCAGAATTAAATGTTTTAGTTTTCATTAATTGCATTTTTTTAATGCAACTGTTACCTAGTAACGAAGACAGATAAAGACTGAAATTTTAATTTAGGCCAGAAAGTGTATCTAAAAATCACAAAGCATATCTTATGTAGTTCTAATTTGCTATTTTTTGTTATTAATCTATTTTGAATTTTTGCTGCAGACTATATTGATCTGAGATCCAACGCATTTAAAAATCATTTGATTATAATGGCATGTCCGCATTACACTTGATAGGGGGATGCAACAGCTTCTGAGGGTAAAGACCCCTGAGCACCCGAGGGCAGAAGTCTGGCTTCTAGTTCATGTGAAGAGGACATTCACTTGCACAACCCCCCTTTTACTAGGAGGACTCTTTCACACAGCTCACAGATAGAGCCTAGGGTAAAGAGCAACCATGCCCGAACCAGGACACCCAGATCACGGGTAAGATGCTACCCTTAGGAATAGATGCCAGTACACATAATATCTATACATAGGCTAAGTTTGAAAATAGTGAAGATACTTTCAACATTTTAATCTCATGTTGGGCGCATTTATACATTACATATACATTTATTTTCCCCGAATATCTTGTACCGAATGAAAATTTGTTCATGGTAAGGAGATTTTTTTTGTTGCACTTCAAACGAATTGCAGATTGTGTTACAACAATGGATTCAATCGCTGCATAGTACAATACACAAAGCAGTTGTGCTAAGGTATTTACTCATACATTCGTTTGCACAGTCTTTCTTTCACACATCTCACAGATAGAACACTGGGTGAAGAACAACTATGCCAGAACTAAGACTCGAACTCGAACGCGTAGATTACGGAGAAAAAACGCGCTTTCCCTATGCTAGGACAACGGCATATAAAAAATGGAATCATTTTCATTTTTTCACAATTATAATAGCATTAAATAGAAATATACTACAATTCAATTATAATTCCAATTATTAGTAATATTTTAAATTAATTTATCAATATGAATTTGAATATGTTGTCCGAAAAACAGCCAATCCATACCATTTGGCGAATTAATCTGTAAATGTGATAACGATCTATATTATAAATGTTAAAATGACATACTAAATTTTATTTATCTAGATTTTTTTAAAATTTCTATTTATTTATTTATTTTTGCAATTATTCAATTCACTTTCTTTTAGACTGATAGTCTCCTAGAGAGCGAATTTCGATTAAAATTTGAAGGAAAAACTGCAAATTTTGTATAAAGAACAAATGTCGAATTTAATCCGTTTAGCTCAAACTAGTTTTCAGCTATCTTGTCCACAGAGATACAGGCATATTTTGAGTCATGTATTTTTTAAACTTTGGGATTTCAGAAACTTAAGGTCTCCTCAAAATCTCGTGTGAAAATTTTTTTATGATTTTAATTCGAAATATAAATAAATTCAAGGTAAAGGGAAAATATAATTTTTTCATGTAAATCCGAAACAGGTCACACACGTAGATCTTTTTAAGGCCTTGATAAATATCTCACCACAGCCTTAAAATATGTTTCCAACACTGTAGCACCAAAACTAACCAGAAATGGATAAAAGTGCCGTTTTCAACATGCAATGTTTCATTGCGAGTAGCCCGTTTTTTCATGTTGTTTCATCATAATAATTAAAAACGACGTCTTTGATAATTTACATTGTATTTGGATTTTGTATCATTTATTTCATGGGTAATTAATATAGTTTTTCATTTTGAAATAACTAATAATAAGTAGTTTTACAAAAATGCATATTTATTTGTAAAATTATTTGAATTTTATTGTAAAATTATTTGTAACAAGCCACACACATATCTCTTTTTAAGGCGGTGATAAATATCTTACAACAGCCTTAAAATATTTTGCCAACATTGTTGCACCAGAACTAACCAGAAACTCATTTTCAACAAGCAATGTTTCATTACGTGCAGCCCCTTTTTTCATGTTGTTTCACTAGAATAATTTAAAAATGGCGCCTTTGATAATTTACACTGTATTTGGATTTCGTACCATTTATTTCATGTGTATTTAATACATTCTAAATTTTGAAATAACTAATAACAAATAGTTTTACAAAAATGCATATTTTTTTGTAAAATTATTTGTATTTTATATATTTTTTCTATTGAATAAGTCAGTAAAATGTTAATACTTGTAAATATGTTACCAACCCTGTTATAAACAAAAAACACATCAAATTAAAACACACACACACACTTCTTTTCGGTCATAAATGAGCGTCTTTTCTCTTAAAATGTCAAATGCAAATTTTAGAAGAATACGATTTTTGTTCGTTAAATGGTTACAGAAAGAAAAAGATTGTTCATTATTTCTACAGTTCTACTAAAAAAAATTTCTATGATTTCCCCCATCGTGACACCTGTACTGCTAATATATATTCAACACAATTTTTTTTTGATCTCACGATTGTTGAGATTAATAAAGCTTGGTTCGATGACTCCAGCATTTCCACTTTCATAGGCAAAAAATTCGTGTATGTGCGGCACCTGCCTTCCATTCATCATTTCTGGAAAGCCATAATTCCAAAGTGGAACAATTCATCTAGTTTCATTTTTACATTTTTTTAAAGTGATAAATAAAAAACGATTTCATAGGAAAAAGTTTTGATGAATAAGCAACACGTAAGAACATGAGATGATTGCTTTATCTTTCTGTCTTCGAAGATAGGGTAATATTTTGAATTGATTCGTTTTGTTCCAGAAGAGTGTATTCTCATGATTCCCATTTTTAAAGCAAGATGGGATGTTAAAAGCGTTAATAGCCTCAAAAGCACAATTTACTTACATAAACTCCCCGTTATAAAACAACACTCAGGCTATTTCGCAACGGACGTCGTAATTTTGAACAAGGGTCAGATGGCGAAAACGACACCAGAGCTGAAATTCCTCTCTCGACAACAAACCACACAGGGGGAAGACGTTAGGATAGATCTCCTTACATGACGGCTTTTCTGTGGAATCGATTTCTAACCTGAAAACATTCACTTCCGAAACGAGTCCTTACCACCAGGCCACCGAAACCAGTTATTCACATCATTTAGTGCAAGGAAATTAAAAAAATTGTAAATGTCCAAACTTGGAGGAGCCGGGTACCGATCCGGGTACTTCTCGCATGCTAAGCGATCTCTCTACCATCTGAGCTACCCCCCTTCGAACGTCCGTCAACAGCATGATTTCCAAATCAGTTATTGACACCATTTATTGCAAGGAAATTAAAATGATTCTGAACGTCCCAAAACTGGAGGTGAAGGGTACCGATCCCGGTACCTCAAGCGTGCTAAGCGACCGCTCTACCATCTGAGCTACGCCCCCTTCGAACGTCCGCCAACAGCATTCTTTCCAAATCAGTTGTTGACACCATTTATTGCAAGGTAAATTAAAATAATTCTAAGCCTCCCAAAACTGGAGGCGAAGAGTAGCGATCCCGGTACCTCTCTCATGCTAAGCGAGCGCTCTACCATCTGAACTACGTCCCCTTCGAACCGCTGTAAACAGTACACTTTCAACATTAGTTACTGACTTCCATCATCATGCAAAACGTGTTTTCTGATTTCTGATCTTTTCCCTTCACGTGCAAGTGTGTCTATGAGGTGTTTAATATTAGAGGCTGAAAGTTTGGTTTTTGGACCTTGCTTTTTTTTTTATTTTTGTATTCGAGTTGCCAACAAGGAATAAACATGCATTTTTAGCAATCTTTTTTTTTCTCACAATATTTATACTTTTTGTTTAGCAAATCACTCTTATATTATTAAAGGCTATTGATCACGTAACTGCTTATTGCGCATTCTCCACCTTTCTCAATAAATACTATTGAAAATGAGAAATATCCTCTCGCTTACCGTATGAGCATCATGTTTCTTTAATGTTTATTCTGAGCAAACTTAGTAGAAATCAGAGATTTTGAATTTCGGTTAGAGAAGAGAGCGACGCCCAAGAAGAGAGCGACGCCAAGAAATTTTTATTCCAGTACAGCATGATGATTTCTAGTTTTTACTATAAATGCTGTAGGAGAATTATATATTCTTTTGCCCCTTCATCGCATTTCATTTTTGGAAAGTATTACAAATGTAATAAAAAATTTTCTCCATGATATCGCTTATGATCGACACTTTATTCTTATTTTACTAGCATGCACGAGATTGATGCATTAACTAGCATGAAAGTTGTAGTAGTTGAGCAGAGTCCTTGAGCAAGCCCTTGAGCAGAAACCATAGACTTAATTGCACCGATTTTGTGTTTGTCAGTTATTAAGATATTTACACTGATGGATATACAAACTCTGGCAGAAAGATTTCGTTCGGAATTTGATAGATTTATTGTGGTGTAAAGAGTACATTAATGGGCATCTTTTTTGCACTTTTAAGTCATATTGCTCTGATTTATTTATAGAGCATATTTACCATTATCCAGGCTTCCCTGCTATGAGTCCTGTTTCGAGCATGGTTGCTTTTAATTCTGTGTTCTATCTGTGAGATATATGAAACAGCCCCCCATCCCTTGTAAAAAATGGCTGTGCCAGCAAGTACGAGTCATCATCATAAGATCTAGAAGTCAGACTTCTGCTCTCGGATGCTCATGGGGTCTTTACCAAAAGAAACTACTCTGTAAAAACTTATCTTAAAATAGTCACATGACAACAACATGCAAACACAACGAACAGTGTTCGCAGTCAAATATACAGGGTGATCAGCGAATAAGCCCTGATTTCAAAATTAAATATCTCTACAAAAAAGATAGATGGAATTATATGGTAAACTGTACGTTTATTAGCAAAACTGTAAAAATAATGTACAAAAGTTTAGAAAATTTAGTTACAAAACTAGTTAACAGATGGCGCTCTGCGCTAAAAAGTCTTTCTCTGAAAAATGTCTTAAAAAAACAATAAAGTGATGAGGTCTTTGCAAACAAAATACAATTTTTTCAAAATGTTCTGCGTTCGAAACAATGAGGTGACGTCATCGAACAATGAAATTTGGCATTACGTCTAGCAATGCCTCAACGGAAATGGAATCGCATGCAATACCAATCAACGATTCAAGCTCAACTAAAGTGGAGGGATTGTTTCTATAGGAAGTGTCATTCAATGCTCTCCACAGGAAGAAGTCGCAAGGAGTCAGATCGGGAGTCATTTTTCATTTTTTGACGTCACACTGAAAGCGTCTATGGGCATTGTGATTAGAGCGCCATCTGTGAACGATTTTCGTAACTAAATTTTATAAACCTTTGTACGGCATTTTTACAGTTTTGCTAATAAACGTACAGTTTACTGCATAATTCTATCGATCTTTGTTTTAGAGATATTTAATTTTGAAATCGGGGCTTATTCGGTGATCCCCCTATACGTAGTTCAAAATTTTTTTTTCAAAAAACAGAGAGGTTTAAAAAGATGAGATAATTCAAAATCTAGAAATCGAATACCTTGGCCATTACAATACATTCTTTTAAGGTCGTTGAGTTATCGAGTCCGCGTATGCTCGAACAGATTAACTAACAGACCATCTATCAATAAACAAATTCAGCCCAAAATTAGACACAGATCAGCAACTTCAAACATACGAGATATGTGAACGAGAAAGTAAAAAAATATATATATATATATATATATTTAATTACTTCTTTTGGCATCAGTGACTGTTTTACTCTTATCCTGCTACTGTGCCTGCTTTCAAATCAAAACGCATTAATTGTTTTGTTTTTCGTGTGTGTGTGTGCTTTTTTATTCGCAATAAAAGTAAACAACGAGGAAGTCATTGAGACGAACAAAAATACCCCCTTCTGCCAACATCACTGAGGGAACATTAAAAATAGCAACGCTATCTCTTTCTTCCGTTTCGTATTAGTTTCTGATAGACATCTTTCTGAACCATTTAACTAATTGGCTTGCCCACAGAAGGAACTGGAAGTTGGAATGTTTTCCCCACTGACCTCCTTGCCCGTGTCCATTGGCAAAGCCATTCGTCCTTTCAATAAATGTAGATCAAATAATTACACAGTTTGTGGTTTTAATTCGTCTCTCGGATATTTATAGGATAAAAAAAAGGGACATGATTTTTTTTTCTGCAACTTTCTAATTTTGCTTTGTGGTCAGCTTTCGGCAATTTGGGTGGAAAAAATATATGATGTTCATCACTATATTTGATAGAAAATGATCTCGTTAGCAGAATTTTTCGAAAGAAGTTGTCATTATTCTCTATCATATTTGGAGCGTGATAGTAAGCATGTCATTGAATTATTGGATTCATATAGTAGTCATAAACTGACTGGAAGGCACATGTCATTGAGGTTTGCGGAATATGGAGTAACGATTTTGATCGAATGGGTCCACATTTGTAAACTTAGTATCTCTCCAATTACTCAGAGTCATGCAGATATTTTTGCTTTAGAGGTTCTGCAATTAATGTGACTAAGAATCAACCTTTGGCATCATGCACTAAGTAATCTCACTAAGACATCAAGAATATTCCAGTGCAAAATTACATATCTTCTTAAAATGAACTCAGATTTTGTTTAGCAGAATACTGAAAGAAAGTTTGTCTGTTTTGGATTAATGCACTAACATCTGGCTATTAATTAATGTGACTAAGAATCAATCTTTGGCATCATGCACTAAGTAATCTCACTAAGACACCAAGAATATTTCAGTACATATCTTCTTAAAATGAACTCAGTTTTTTTTTCAGCAAAATCCTGAAAGTTTGTTTTGGATTAATACATTAACATCAGGCTATCAATTAATGTGACTAAGAATCAAGCTTTGGCATCATGCACTAAGTAATCTCACTAAGACACCAAGAATATTCCCGTACAAATTTTCTTAAAATGAACTCAGTTTTTGTTTAGCAAATTCCTAAAAAAAGGTTTGTCTGTTTTGGATTAATGCACTAACATCTGGCTGTCAATTCCTTTACCGTTTACTTTCATTTAAAAAAAAAAGAGTTGAAACAATCCTTTCACTGCAAGGATAGTAAAAAATTTTTAAATATTTATACAACTTAATTGACTGTCTTTCAAGAAAATTACAAAAATAATTTTTACGTTCCAACACCGTGTTTCTTTCATTGATAAAAAAAAGTTCAAGGCTTCTGCCGCGTATCCTGGTTCTTTTATTCTTAAAGATCGGAGAACAATGCATGGACAGCATCATTCCCCTTACTTTCTGACAGCCGCGGAAAACACATTTCCAATTATCAAGAGTCATCTGACCTTTCTCAGGCAAGGCGAAACACACAAACGGCTTCTTGATTAAGAAGAAAATAAATGGCGTCTTTTTTTTTTCTTCCTATCATTCTTTCTCCTCTCTTTCGTTGAAAACAATATCAGGTATTTAAATTACCTTTAATTACCGAGTTTGGAAATCCCTTCGCGTATAAAATGTTTACATATTCTTGATGAAAGTAAGCGATTCTGCTGCAACCATGTAAAAAAAATTATTATCTATAGTTATATAAATAGATTCAATTCAAGGTCATGTGATTAACATCAATGTCCAGAGCTATGATATACACTTCTTAGAATCAATTGTACATCTTCCAAGATGAAAAGAGAAAATGAGCAATTGTTGAATGGTTGATGACATATGCAGTAACATTTCATGCACATAAGAAATCATGTGAATTTATTCTATTGAATGTTTTAGAAGTCATTGCACCTCATACAAATAGAAAACATACATGACGCCAGAACATAATATTTAAATACTAGATGACATGAGCAATTACACTTCATGTATATAAGAAGATATGGCCCCACGGTAGCGTGGTTGGAAGAGCATCAGTCTGGTAACCGAAAGGTAGCGAGTTCTGTCTTCGACTCGGCCAAAGATCACCGTGTTGGCTAATGGCAGTTGGGGCACGTTAAATAGGTTCTGATTGCAAAGTCCTCCAAGTTCCCATTACAAATAACACCTCTGTGGGTACTGAATCAGGGATGAGTCGGTCTCTGATTTGGATCTAAATTCTGACTTGCGGATGGATGAATGAGTGTTTGAATGAGTTCCACCGCCCTCTAAAAAGGACTGTGCCGTGTGTATTCGAAGCAAAGTCGTACTTTCACCTTAACGGTGCTCGTTAACAACGAAAGGCTTACACTTCTGCCTTAATTCGAAATAGCTCTGCTCATTCGGGCTTGGTATGACCAAGTGGCGTTAGACCCAACGCCGCCAAGAAGTTATATGAATGCGTTCTACTGAATATTTTTTTTACCCTGAGAGGCTACTACTGCATCTTTTCGTTACATTGCAAATACGGCATCATCCCTATCAAGAAGTCATGTGAATTCATTTTTCTGAATATTTAGGAAACCATTGACCCTTATGCAAGTGGTGAAAATACCTGACGCCATAACATACTGACCTACCATCAAGAGAAAAACCCTAGTAACCTTAAAAGTAGTGGTCAGTCGGCTTTTAAATGAGATATTCTATTACATTTTGAGGGTAAAGGAAAAGGCTGTACTTCATTTGGCGCTAAAAGAACCGAATAGGAACCGGATATCTGCATTATCACAAGCGAAATGAATTTCTCGCGAAATAAAGCGCGATTTGTTAGCCAAATGTTGTGGTCTGTTTTAATGCCGACTCCCCTCCTTTGTTAGACTCGTCTACTTATGACAACCATGTTCAGAGTTTTTCTCGTGATGGTAGGACAGTAGAATGAGACAACATGAATTTAAATGCTGGATGGCATGTACAGTTACGTTTGACACGTAACTGACATCACACGATTTTATTCCATTATTGTTAATCATTCTATGAATTATAAACAATGAATTTAATGAAACTCCTGATTAAAAAATTTCCTAAAGTTGACTGTAAGAAAATGTGACTAGGTGAATACTAATTAACATATTATTCTCAGCCGATGAGTAAATTGGTATATCTTTAGAAATATTCATACAATTTTAAACAAATGTTATCGACACTTTGATGATTTATCGAAATTAAAATTGCAGAATAATAGTATTGCATTTAGCATTAAAGAAAAAGTTGATAAATTTTTATTGAGGATAAAAACATTGACAATAAAAAAAAAAACGTTGAAATTTTTAAAAATATTTTATAAAAGAGTAAATGACTCTTTATTTGTTTTTAATATGTAACAGTTTTCATAAGGATAATCTATAGCATATTCAGATGTTTTGATTATGGAAATTTTAATGCGAAATATACAGCTCTCTAGTTAATCAAAATCACTTAAACGCATCGGCAAAAAGAATAAATTAAGCATGATTTAAGTAGCCCTTTTCTCACCTAGAAACAGTGAACTAATTGGTTTTAAAGCATTTAAAAAAATCTGATACAAAAAGTTTAATAATTCGCATGATTTAAAGATACATAATTTAAAGTTGCCATACCATTTACAATGTACTTTGATGAGATATTCATTATGGATTTCCCTATCCGTCGGATTTGTTTATTGCGTAGTGGAAAGTATGGTGTGGAAGTCAAACAATAATGAACTGTAGAAAAAAAAAAACGAAGGCATTTATTTACAGTATGAAGACAGGAAAGCACAAAGACGACAAATATGTATAAATAATAATTATATACAGCTGAGACGAACACAGGACAGCACACAGTAGCCCACAATAACAAGAGTAGTAGAAAAGTAGAAATCCGGTTGTGACAAGGTACACAGCACACTAAGTGACCAGACAGAATTCAACAGAAGAGGGGATCCTTAGGGCTTCGCTCTACGGCCTCTCCAGACGGCGGAATAACTGTTCTGTCTCTTCTCTCTTTAGCTTCAGAATCGATTCCTGACGACTCAGTTCACGAATTCACCAGCTGTCAATGATGTGGTTCACGGAGAGCCTAGCCCTATAGGTTGGGGCTTGATCTCCTGTAGATGATTAATTGAAATGGGCCTGACTTTCAATATATGGCGTGACCGGCTTCTATGTAATCTGGAGATGGAATAGGCAGGTCGAGGTACAAATGAAGAGAGAACAAGTTCGCAAATTCACCAGCTTCAGGATTGCCGGCCTTTTATAGTTCCCGAGAGGCGTGGCTAAAAGTTTTCGAACCAATCAGGAGCATTCTGGACGTATCCCGGTTTCTAACGGAAGGATCGGAGAATTCTCAACGTTTTGGGTATTATCCATTTTGTAGCCAAATGGTCGCCAAGTTTGTTGCCGAGCTCTGGGATAAGCGACGCGACATCCGATACCATCCAATATAAATTACCGTACTGGGAAGCAATATTATGGGCTTGTGACACTATAAATTAGTAACAAAACCTTAGGGGTAGCGTATCTTAACGGTGATCTGGGGGTCCCTGTTTCTTGTTTGGTTCGAATGAATCCGGGGGTCCCAGGTTGTTGTCCTGGTTTGGGCATGTTCTTTCTTCACCCAGTATACTATCTGTATGATATGTGTGATAAAGAACCCCCTTGTAAAAAGGTGTTGTGCAAGCGAGTGCAAGAGTGTCATATTCTTATGAGCTAAAATCAGCCTTCTGCCCTTGGGTGTTCAGGGGTCCTTACCCTCCGAAATTACTGCACCCCTCTCTTTCTGATTTCTGAGACCAAAGGATTTGGTGTTCAGTCTAAAGGAGATAAATATTAGCAAAAAAAAGAATGGAGCATATGAAATTGGAAAAAGACATGCAATGGGTTCGATAAAAAAAATAAACAGCATTCAGTCCTAACAAAACATTGAGGATGACACAATAGTTTCTGTAAAAACGCTAAATTCAAGCCAAAGATTAATATGTTGTAGTTATTGTACGTCAACATGCAAGGTGTGCATGTAGTGCTAGCTAATTTGCTCTAGACATTAACATAATTGATTTAGACTCCATCTCACATCGGAACTGGTCAACTCCGTGATATCCAAAAAAGGTTTGATTAAAATAAACATAGACCTTCTTAGCCAGAACACGACTTCCTCCGTTTTTATATTTTGGAATTCAGAATTCGTTTTGACAAAAAATTGTTTAAAAAATAATAACCAGGAGATTACAGAAGAAAAGGTTTCATTATTTCAGAATAAATAGTTCTTATTGCTTCTTAAAGAATACTACTTCTCTGAGTTCTGATTGAAGAAAAATTATTACAATAAAATATGATACTACTTAACAAATTAAATATACATGAAATAATCAAAACTTTAAAAGAAACAAAAGTTGGTGTAGCCACCACTTTTTAAAATATAAATTTATAATAATAAATAATACTAATAAAAAAGGAATAAAAATCGTTCCGCAGTGGGGAGCTGCCACCTTTATTATAGAGTGTGCTAGAGAGTTTTGGGAAGCCCACTTCCCCCTATATAGTAAAAGCTCCTTATTCGTGCTTCCTTCATTTGCAGTTTCACTATTGGCGGATTTAAAAAATGCGATCCAATTCCTATATTCACGGCTAAAATAAATACATGCATAAAGATTCCAAATGGTATCCGACCCAATATCCTTAGTAAAGGCCGTCAAATGGACTAATAAAAAAAGTAAAATAGATCTTATCACAACTTTGCTTAAAGTGTGTTGTTAAATGCAAACTGCAAATATAGCCAAAATCGCGAATGGAATAGGACGAGAGGGGTTCGAACAGATAGAATCAAATGACATTCAGGAATTGTTTCAATCGCAAGATGAAGATTTGATTGAAACCGACTTGGAGGAAATGTTAAATTCACAGCCCATTGAAGAAGAGGCTTCAACAAGCACTGGAAATGGGACATTTCATTTGAAAAATCTTAGTGAAGGTTTAAGAATGGCAAATGAGCTTTGCGATTTCTTTATGAACATTGATCCGTCTATGGAATGAAGTCTTATTTTTAAAAGGCAAATTGCAAATGAAATTGCTGCGTATCAGTCTTAATTGAAGGAGATTTTAAAAACTGCCAAGCAAGAGAAAATTACAAAATTCTTCTAACCACTGCCTAAGCCTTAAGATAATTAATCAAAGTGTTCAAAAACTTCAATTAATTTTTTTTTACATATTTTTTTTTGTCACCTAGGAACGTATCCCCTATAATCCCACATAAATTACCATTCCGTATTCACGGTTTCTGTATTCGCGGCATATTTATGGAATATGTACCCCGCGAATAAAGAACTTTTACCGTACTTAGGTTTTCAAATATCATTTTTTTCGGACGATTTTTTCCCATTCTTAATTCTTTTTTCCCATCACCTACACGTTGGGAATCACTGCTGCAAGCAATTACTCTGTTCTAGCAGACTTCATTTGAATCTTGCCGACAAAGTCGATTGCATTCATTTCAAACTTTTAATTAATTAATGGTAGTACTTATCTTTGAAAGACAACCATTGTCTTATACTTCCGACAGACAGAAGTCGGCAAATTCCTTACTCCAGACGTTTAATAGCCATTTTTTTTCATGTCTCAGAATGTTACCTGTCATGAATCTTATTAATTAGTCATCATCCCAGATATTATGCACATGTTGTTAATGAAAGAAAATGGATGTTGAAATTCTTCTTTTTGTCTGTTTTGACACACTTATTGCAACAATAGAAAAAAGGCATTTTGAATCGCATACTCATTATAGGAAGGCATTTCAGTTTCAATTTGGGAACTTTCGAAATTGTATCTTAATTTTAATTCAGGTACTTTTTTTACGTCTTGAATCGGGTTGGTATCGTAAATTTTAAAGACCGACAGATGAGAAGCCATGGCATATAATAATCATTTTTTGAAACTAAGTCAGTTAAAAAACACATGATAAAAACATTTTTTATAAATTTTTATCTATTGAGATAAATTTTTAAATTTGTAGTAACGCAAGTGGTAAATTAGAAACCCATAGTAAAGTTCCTCTCCTCTCACCACGTGTAGCGTGTATTCTTAAGGCCTCATAACACGGTGAAATTTCGTCAGCACTTTTCTGTTTCTACCCTCAAAAACTGGTCAATCAAGTTTCATAATCGACAACTTTTTCTAACCAGCTAGAAAATGCCGTCGGAAATATTGTCCACAAACGAAATTCAACCAATCATGTGAAACTTTGAAGTGACGTCACACCAGTGACTGACTGAAAGTGCCGATGATATTTTGCCGTGTGATAAGGCCTTTAGCGTTACTTTCAAGATGGGTGGTGCCGCATTTAACCCATTTATATTAAGTGGCATTTTCTAAATCCACTCTGATCTCGTTAATCGTTGATTTCCATTGTATGCGTTGTATACAAATGAGTACAAGAAACAATCATATTCTTGATAATTGCATTAGTTGTATATTTACAGAATAAAATTTATATATAGAAAATACATTCGAATATATACAGTCCCTTCTTTCCTGGCGAACGACACGACCTTCCAACTTCGTCCTTCTCACTTGGTCCCTTTCAGAAGCGTCTCACCCCCTCGGACAGCCCGTGACCTTTGTCAATACCGGTTTGAAACCTTCCTCGATGAGAGTCGAAGAGCGGGAGTCTTACACCTATATTTAAAAATTTATCTGCTGTATGAAATACTTCGTTATTGAATTAAAATCTATAGATATAACAATCCTTCTAACAAATAATTTATTAATATTTGATGATGATGTCTTGTTCGTGTTTACACGGAAATGGGGTGCAGTAGCTTCTGAGGGTGAAGACCCCTGAGCACAGAGAGGGTGGAAGTCTGACTGCTAACTCAACTGAAGCTGACACACACATTTGTTTGCGCAACCCCTTTTTACAGGGGAGCACATTCATACATCTAACTGATAGAAGCAAAAAATCTATGGCCGAATCGGCACTCAAACACGGGATGCCCAGGTCACGGGGAAGACATTAATATTTAAATAAAAATAGTAAGTTATATCACTGACTCTCCAACAAGTCCGAAGGCACACGGATAATAAATACTGAATTATCAGACCACCAAAACAGCAACACAGAAGAGAACTGGGGTTAAAAGTCCCAATTGACATCTTCGACCGTGGTACAAACCTTCCCAAAGGAAGTACATCCCGTCATCGATGGGAGGAGCCAGATTTCCACTTTTTTGTGTACTCTTCAGGGTGACAAAATCCAACCACCATGCCGGAAGCATCTCATCCTCATTTCGTGGTGTCCTCCGGAGAGAAAAGTAGGATTATCATGAGTTTAACCCTGCCACTTCGTCAAACTAGCGAAAACGCACCAAAGATGAATAAAATGTATTTTGAAAAACGTGTTTTTCCTCCCACCGCACACTCCAGAAAACCTGGCGCAAACCCGTCCTGGCGATTTTTGAAAAATGCGCCAAGTATCAGGGTTAAACTCCGGTCATACCGGAAAAGTATAATAAAATGAACGCCACTTGTAGGGAATAATTTGGGTTCACTAAGTCATTAATGACTATGTCAGACAGATCAGTGCGCACACAAATAATACATTCTAAAAGTGTATAAGAATATCAGAAAAAATATGATTCATAACATCATTTATGCTATTCATTCATTTTAATTTGAAATAGAAAAAAAATTGATATAATTTACGGCATTGAAAAATATTCTTACAAGGTTGATTTTTAAACAAAAGCTTTCTTTAAAAGTTATCGAGATTATTGAGCTATAAACCATCCGTGGGAAAAAATTTTAATATAAATAATATTCAGCAAAAGATAAAACACAGTTTTGGACTGGTCTTTTTAAAGGGTAAATAACTGTCAGAGCTTTTTTTGTGTGTGGGGGGGGGGGGATAATGAATTACTTTTACTTTCTATATCTTCATGCTGCATGCCGATAGGAATAATTTGTCATGCCATCCATGCATGACAAATTATTTCCTTCTACGCTTTTGTAATTGTCTGCTAATTAATGATAATGTGGATCCGAGCCTCGTAATCTTCTCTGGTAGAGACCGCGAAATTTTCAATTAATCAGAGTCATCTTCTTAATTATGTCTAAAAATACAGCCTTGCCTGAACCGTCTAAACATTGAATTTGGTCATTAAAAGCTAACCATTTATCACTAATAATCAAGCGGGAAGGAGTTCCCAAAAACTTTCTCGCATGTTATTTAATAAAGTTATTATTCCAGAGTACAGTTTGCATGGTATTGACTTACCATAGCTAAGAAATAAAAACTTATGTTGAAAATTTAGCATTTTTATTAAATCTAATATGTGTGATTCTAGGCGATTTTGGGGGGGGGGGGGGGGGAGGATTATGCCCGGCATAAGATTAATAGTATCCGAAAATCCTGTTCTAAACAAACTTTTCTCTACAAATTGACACTCAAATTTTATTAGAAAAAGTAACCACGGAATCGCATACCAAATTTTATATACTTAAGTCAATCAGTTATCGCGTTTACATGCTTCGGAAAGTATAGACGACCTACAGACTATCAGTCCATTGTTGAATTTAGCAGGATATCTATACTATAGATGTTGACTTTACGCACCAAATTTTATCAGTTTAACTCTCATCGCTTCATAATCATCGTGTTAACTTTTATTCAGACAACTGAACGGACAGACTTCTCCTCCCTTCCCTACGTTTATGCAATTTTTTTAAAGAATTATTTTGGCTTATTTTATAATAATCGTTAAGTTGTTGAAATAAATAAATCAATTTTATTATGTCTACTTATATTTTACACTTGGGATTTGTTATAATAATAATTATTATTGCAAACAAAACATGAAGATTCGAACTATTTTTCAATTCTTCTTAAGTTTCAGTATGCTTTTAATAAAATTTTTGAAATTTTGTTGAACTTAAAATTTAATTTCAAAATCCAAAAATGGCGAATTTTTTTTGAAGTTTATTCATTTTTGTTAACCATTCTGCTCTATCCTTTCATCCAACTAGAAATATAAAAATACAATTCTTAAATTTAGAAAAAGGCATTTTCTAAAGGCACTAAACAAAACAAAATTGTACGAATTATATATCCATGAATATGTGGAAAAAATATTTTGTCGATAAAGCCCTCAAGACAAGATACAATAAATAAATAAAGTATTTAATTGAAATTTTTAGTAACTATTAATTTTAGAAAATGAAATGGTCTCCCAAGATGGCTAGTACAAAATATAGAAAAACGTTCTTTTTTTTTTCAAATGGAATTAAAAATGCTCAAATGAAATAAATAAATCATTAAACATAGGACATATATACCTATATTTTTATGGTTCGGAAACTATTTACAGAGCTCAATTAGGGTGGTATCCTATACATACAAATACCACCATATTTTAGAACGTATGAATAATTTTAAAAGGAAAACGCATTTATAATACATAATCCCCATGCGATCATAGAAGCTTTCTTCTTCAAAATCACTTGGGATTGGCTTTTTCCATCATATAAACGGGGATCATAAAAATGAATTTTAATGTAGTTCTCACGCTCAGAAAATGGAGTCGAATATGACAATGCTGTTCTTTGCGCAGGGGGTTCCGAACAACAACAGGGGGAGGGGCATAATAAAGGTCATTGGGGGGGGGCTAGAAATATTGCGCTCAGCAACAAAGCGATAGTTTTGTACGGATGGGATGCATTGATGCTATAAATTTGGGAGGGGTGTGCATCCATAAAGCTATCTTTTCAGATTCGGGTAAAGCGAGAAAATATTATGAATAAAAATAAAAAGCGATAAAAGAAATGGAATGCAGAAGATCTCAGCTCTGAAAAAAAGCAGATAAGGGAATATTCTGTTTACGAAAATCAGTGAGTACTGATTCACCATATAACTCTGAAATGTCGAATGAGAAATGTCGAAAATTGCAGTGACCTACAGAGATGATGACATGGTCATCTTAACTTTAAGCTGGGATACTCTTGTTTCTGAAAATAAGCAATCAATAATGCAATAAAGCTAATTAGAGGATAGTTTTTTTTAACTAACTCAAAAAATAAGCAAACAATTGGAGGAAAAAAAATAGTTTACTCTTAACCTTGTTTAACATTTATAGATTATTTAAATGTTTATTCTTAAATTTGTTTTTTTTTTCGTTCTTAAATTTATTTGTTTATTCTTAAACTTGTTAAATTGCTTATAAGTTATTTGATGTTTATTGTTAAATTTGTCTATTTATTTATACTTATTAACTGTTTATTATGATAATTATCTGCTCCATTAGCTTCAATATGAATGAATTTACTTGATTTTTTAATCAAGTAAATTTATTCATATTGTATCATCATGATAAGCCAATTTTCATTTAATAAAATTTCAGATATATAATATTCCAAAAGCTTAAGTTTAATATTTACATATATTTTGATGTTTGTTATTTTATCTCTAATTGTTTATTTCTATTGTTTATCATAATTCCTATTAGCTTCATTAGTTTTCAATCAATTAGATTCATTCACATTGCATCATCATAGTAAGCTAATTTCCGTTTAGTAAGATTTCAGATCGATAATATTCAAAAAGCTAATATTCTTAATATTTATAAAAATGTTTATTCTTAAATTTATCTAATTGTTTGTAATAGTTCTTATTAGCTCTATTAGTTTTCAATTAAGTAGATTCATTCGCATTGTATCATCGCAGTAAGTTAATTTTCGTTTCAGAAAGACGTTAAGATTTCAGAAAGATACTATTCCAAAAGGCGATGTCTTCAGTACTTAAATTAATTTCTTTTTCAGTATGAAGCATTTAATAATAACTCAAATATGACACAATCATGTGCAGTTCAAATTCTGTATTTTTTAAATCTAATCAAAGGAGCAAATTTTAACTTTTTTTCTCACATCTGAAAAACATAAATAACTTAATTTAAAGATAAACGCACCATTTTGAATTTTTTTTATATCGTTGTATTAGGCAAAGGCAGAGAGACGAATTTTGATAATAATTCTAAAAACGTGCTAAAAGTTGCTCACATTTTTACTGTAGATGACAGCATATGCACACTATATATATATATACTTTACAGCATATGCACACTGTATATGTATACTTTACAGCATATGCACACTATATATGTATACTTTTCAGCATGTGCACACTGTATATGTATACTTTACAGCATATGCACACTATATATATATACTTCACAGCATATGCACACTGTATATGTATACTTTACAGCATATGCACACTATATATGTATACTTTTCAGCATATGCACACTGTATATGTATACTTTACAGCATATGCACACTATATATGTATACTTCACAGCATATGCACACTGTAAAAGTATACTTTACAGCATATGCACATAATTATTATTTAACAAACACTATATTACTCATGATAGCTTACTAATTCTGAAGTCTTAGTATGTCATGTATGTGTGTGAGTGTGCCAGAACGTGTGTGCGTGTACCTTGAAATTTAAGTATTTACAATTAAAATGCAAGCTTAAACCATTGTCATCTTGTTGGCTTGGAAATAATTAGATATTTGTTATTTGTGCATCGGTTGAACACAAATTTATACTAGAGAATCATACATGCATAAATAGAGAAATGGTAAAAATTATTAAAAATGAATGACTTTTTTTATAATAAATATTCCATATATTAGGAATAATAAGAATTTTGAAATTAAATGGATTTTCATCTTTATTCAAGTTAATTTTCTTCTTTTCTTGCATTAGACATATGAAAGAATATTATTGCAAGCATTTAAGATAATAATCTACTTAAATAAATTATTATAATTATTTTGAAAAATTATACAATGAAAAATGACCTGATTATATGATTTAATAAAGGAAGAAAGTCTAAAAGACTTTTTTTGGGGGAAAATAATACTGCACCTTAATTTATACTATTAAATATATTCAATGTACTTTAATGTAAGCAAAATTAATTACATATAATAGGGAAAAACACTCTCACATTTATTTCCATTATATTTGCAATAGTTTCTTAACTACTTATATGAAAAATTTAACAATTTATGCAAATCCAGCGATAATTTTTTTCACTAAATAAAATACATACTATAAACTTTTTTAACACAAACAATTACACTAATGTGTAAAAATGAATAAAAGAAATATAGAAATAGAAATTATTAACTTGTGTATTGTTACTTTTGGCACTTTACAAGTCTGTTGACAGTTATCTGTCAGCGATTTGTCAAGTGTCTCTTGTTTTTTCAGTAGCTCCAACTATGTCCAAGAGTTCGACTTCGTGCAACACATTTGCTTGCACAAAAGCTTTTTTACATGGCGCATATTCACAGACAGAACATAGAAGAACAACCATGCCTGAATCGGAATTCGAACCCGGGAAGTCCAGATAAGTGGGAAGACGCGCTGTCCCTACGCCTGTACGACGAAAATAATTAAAATACAATTCAAAATTCAACTTACTTTATTAAATTTTCTTCTTTAAAATACTTGCTACCTCAAGCAATTGAAAAAAATAATAAACAAATTAATAAATTTAAAAATACTATCTATATAAATAAAAATGAATGTTTGTCTGCATGTGTCTTATGCCTTCCTAAACCATTCATCCGTGTGCAATGAAATTTGCCAGTTTATTGTTTACACTTACGGAATGGTTATAGAAATAGTATAATTATCTAAAATTAAATTTAAGAAATCGAATCTCAACCGCATCTACCAAGGGTTAATCTCCAAATAACACTCCGAGGAGATAATAGATTCTGTAGAAATGCTAAATCCAAGTTAAAGGTTAATATTGTGTTGCTATAGTACACAAATGTCGTGCAAGTCATTCTCAGAAGTAACAATTCTAAGAGGTAAGAAAGTTTTGGGGAGACCAACCACTGGGGTTTAAAAATTTTAATTAAATTTTTGCGTTTTTCGCAAAAACTACCAAAAAATATTGTAGTACAAATAATCTTGCACCATCTTAATTATCAAAAACTATCTTTTCAACTATATTAACGATTTCATGGCATAAATATATTTTCTATGTTTAATCAATTTTAGAAGAAAATATTTTAATCACGTTTTTTAACCTTAAACTTGAGAATTATGAACGAATATTAATCGAATCACGAGGTACAATAAATAGTTTATTTCAGTATCATTCTGAAAAGAACACCAAGTTTTACAATTCCAAAAGAATACACAAATCTAATATATAAAAATGAATACTTGTTTGTTCGTATTTTATATACTGTCGTACTGTTCATCCTATTTCGATAAAACATTGCCAAATTACTGATTGATGGCACTTAATATAATTTTTTTTTGACGGCAGCAATGCACCGGGTACAAGCTAGTTATTTATAAAAAAGGAAAATTAAATTTTACAAATGTATACAACTCTGACTTCCAAAGCCAAACATAACCACAGGGCATCGGAACATATGAAACATTTTTATTCGAGCTCTCTAAGCCTTGGCCCCAGCTCTAAATCAAAAAACCACAAACATCGCAGGAATTTTTAATTTTCTTTCCATAGCTGAAGGGGCAAATTTCCGCCCGAAGCAAGAATAAAAACGGAAGTCAATGGCACAAACGACGTAACCAGCTCTTAAACCATAATGAACAGTTTGGCAAAGAAAGGTTTGTCGCCAAGCCGATCTCTATCATCCGTGCCTCTTGGAAATACAATGTCGAGATCTCTCTCACGCTCCCGCCAAATACTTCCAGCCAATCAGGGCCCGTTTCCCACTTGGGGCAGAGCTGTCAAGCATTTCGAGTATGCTTTCTACCTGCTTTTATTTTGTATTTTGATTATCCCTCAACTTTGCCCTGCGCCATTGTTCGAGAGGTAGACGTGCCATTTACCTCACGATGGATTGCCGGTGACTCATGCCAGACGTAGCAGTCTAATCATAGGTGTATTCAAGAAATAGTTTTTTGGAGGGTGGTTGGCCAAGTATAGACTATATAAGGCTGCCGGCATACATAAAAAATTATCATATTTACTTTTTTGCTCCCATGCTGCTAAAAAGTAAACATCAAAATAACGAATGTAATAAATTAATTTTCTATGATTTTTACAATTAGCACAGAAAGTGAAGCCAGAAACACTGTTTTAAAGCTATTACGCAAAGCAATGCACGTCTGTGTCGTTCCTCCCTCTTCCCCTTTCATTTAAAAAATGATCTAGAAACAATTTAATAATCATGTATACTTTTAAAATAATTTATTCACCATTGTTTTACTTTATAAAAATGCTCACCATTATTTTTTAAATCATTTTTGGTTAGTTATCATTACAAATTTAATTTTTCTTATTTATATTAATTAATTTTAAAAGTATTTTTTCACATGTTATATTCATGCATTATTATTTCCAAGTATTATATTAATTTATTCAGTTAGTATAAACTGTGCTTGAAAAATAAAACTTGAATAAAAAATGCAGCATCGCAGTAATGTATTTGAATTTGTACATATTCTTTTAGTTTATGAAAAAAGGAATGCAGAATTCTTTATTATAACTGCTGTCTGCCATTCCTCAATTAAAACTCTTATGCGCTAAAAAACTGGATTGTATGCTTACGGGGAGTAAAAAAGATAATATTAAGATCGACCACATTGTCTTGAAGATTTCTAGATGCACAAAAGGCTATTCAAAAAGGAAAGGTAGATCGAATAGATTTTTTTCTTTGTATTTAACTCTTTCTTTCTTTCTTTTTTTTTTCCCCTCCTTCTTTTATACAAAAAAAAAATTATTGTAATCTCATAAAGAAAAAAAAAAAAAACGAATTTGAGATTTTGATTAGTCTCTATGGCTCAGGTACTCATCCTTCCCCGATTCCGATAAGCATATTTTTGAAAATATGTCTGTCTGTGAACATGATTGCTGAAAAATGCTTTGAGCCAAAGGAATGAAATTTAGAAAGTAGTTTTTAATGAAGTTAGTTAATTTTATAATTTTTTGACTCTCTGTCCAAATGCAAGTGAACATGGTAACTTGAAACACAAATAATCAAATCAGCAAAGTTGAACATGCATTTTTAGCTTATAAAATTTAAATCTGTTTCAAACGAAATCCTGAACAGCATAGTCATTTGTCGTCCTACATAATCGCATACATTCGAGCATCACAACTAAAAGACGCAAGGACTTAGACAAATGAAATTAGATATGTTATTTTATTACTAAAAATGTAGTTTTGTCTCAAATTTTGCTTTCGAACGGCCAACAAAAAAAAAAGACATCTTATAGACGCACTCAGTTTTCTTCATTACATTAAGAAGCGCACAACTCCTCTTATCAATCGGACGGTTACATTTCCTAGGAATTCGTGACTTTAGCTGCCAAGTTCAAGGTCCATAATTATTACACTGGTGAAGAGGGATAGCGCTTTTATTAGCAAGTATACGAAAAAGTTACATGGCGACTTCAGCCGTTAGATATTTTGTTATAAATAATTCAACGTTGGAAAATATCGTATAATTCAACGAAATATCGTATATAATCGAAGTCAATATAATCCACGGATTTTCCCATTGTTTATTTTGAAACGATATATTCTTATAAAACATTACTGAACCATGTCAAACTATTTTAACAAATAAGCAGCAGCTTTAACGCTGGAATGCAGTATTATTAAAAGAGATATGGTAAATGATTAAAACAGATATAGTAAAGGAAATAATTAAATAAAAGAAAGTGAAGGTTTGGAAGATACTATCCGAGTGACCGCTTAGAGAAAAAAAAAAGTTGCATCGCTGATGACAACAACTTTCATACGCGATTCATATGGAAACTTCCCTTGTATTAGAACGGAACTGATATAAAAAAATATTATGCGACACGTTTACGGTATCTCTTGATCAATGTTTTGTTATATTTATCACAATGAACTAAATATCCTTGAAATGTTTTTTATCTAGACATTTT